>JAVQKC010154095.1:0-18747 GCA_036025475.1 Philypnodon macrostomus
AGTGTTGTGTGTTATGTGTTCTAGAATGAGGCAGTAGTGTTGTGTGTTATGTGTTCTAGAATGAGGCAGTAGTGTTGTGTGTTATGTGTTCTAGAATGAGGCAGTAGTGTTCTGTGTTCTCTTGAATGAGGCAGTGGCCTTTTGTGTTCTAGAATGAGGCAGTAGTGTTGTGTGTTCTATGTTCTAGAGTTCTAGAATGAGGCAGTGGTGTTCTATGTTCTAGAATAAATAGGTTTGTGTGTTATAGAATGAGACAGTGGTCTTTTGTGTTCCAGAATGAGGCAGTACTGTTCTATGTTCTAGAATGAGGCAGTACTGTTCTGTGTTCTAGAATGAGGCAGTACTGTTCTGTGTTCTAGAATGACGCTATAATGTGTAAGTAGTTGTCTTGTGTGGTCTATGTTCTAGAATGAGGCGGTAGTGCTGTGACGACTAGAATGTGGCCATAGTGTGTTCTAGAGTGAGACAGTAGTGTTCTGTGTTGTAGCATAAGTTGTGGCAGTTGTGTTGTGTGTCCTCTGTATTAGAAATAGACAGTATGTGTGTTAATAAGTAGTAGTGTTGCGTGTCAGTAGCATTGTGTGTTCTGTGTTCTAGAAACAAGCAGTAGTGACATGGCTGGGTGAGTTTCAGCTGCAGTTCTACACCACCCACTTCCTCACGGCCGGATATGATCTAGACACCATTAGCTGCATGACCCCCGAGGTAAGGTCATGACCCTTGACCCCCTCACGCCCTGCCCCGCCCCGCCCCCTGTCTGTCAAGGCTCCGCCCAGTTCAGCTCAGCTCTCAAATCAGCTTCTGCTGACCTGGATGATGTCATCATGACCCTCCTGTCTCTGTCACCTGACCCTGGTGTGAGTCCTGAACCAGATGTTTGTCATGCTCTTCATTCACTGCTCTGTGCTGTCAACATTATTCTGTATGTGTCCAGCAGTGTGTCTCTATAGCTATTGTATGTGCATGCACATGTGTACATGTACATCAGGTTCCAATATAATGGTATATAGTGGTGTTGTGATAAATGTTAAAATCATATTTAAAATTTTCATAACATTTTGGTGTAGGTAATCACAAACTAGGGTTTGCACTTTAACTGATGTGCTCAATGAACTAAAACATGTATTAAAATGTCAAATATTATGCCTATGCAGCTGCTCACATTAAAAAAACAAACTTTTGTGACTGTGCATTCCTGACATTAGTACATTGTGTTTGAAGGACCTGACAGCTATTGGGGTCATGAAGCCTGGGCATCGAAAGAAGTTAACATCAGAGATCAGCAAGATAGCTTCCACAGACTGGCTGCTAGATCACAAACCGGTATCGCTATGTATAAAATCAAGAATGTGCCTAGTTACAAAAAATGGTGCGGTTTAACTAGTGTTTTTACTTCTCTGTTGTGTGTCTTGTGAACAGGCTAATCTTGCTGACTGGCTTTCTCACTTGGGTCTGAACCAGTACTACCAAGTCCTGGTCCAGAATGGATATGAAAATATTGACTTTGTCTCTGACATCAGCCTGGACGATCTGCAGGAGATTGGCATCACAAAGCTCGGTTAGACATTATGATTACAAATAGTTTTTATCTGGCTATGCTTCATACGGTCGTAATATGTAGCTGTAGAATATATAATAAAATATTATTACATAATAAAATGTATGTAAGTTCAACAATCCACATGGTTAAACTAAGGACATTTGGGAATAGATACTGTACATGTTCAGTATTAACCTCACTGACACTGCCTACCAACAGGCCATCAGAAGAAGATGATGCTGGGTGTGAAGAGACTAAAGGAGATCCAGAGAGGAGAGATCAGCTCTGAGCCCCCGCAGAGCCCCTCCTCCACTGTGTCCAGCCCTGGACCCACCCCTGATGCCAGGAAAGAGGCCAGGAAACAACGGGACGGAGCACCTAGCCCACTGGCCAAACCTCGACCAGGACTGAACTCCTCACAGACACCTCCTCTTACACCCACACAGACTCCTCCACAGACACCCCCTCATGGCAGGACACAGGTGTCCCCCAGAGCCAGACCACGTCCTTCCACCCAGACAACAGGGGAGTCCTCTGTGTCCCTGTTACAGCTGCCCAGTGAGGAGGAGGAGCGTAGGAGAGCCCACAGTCTGAGCGGTCCTGAGACAGACTCAAAATATGCCACAGTGTGTCGCAGCACCTCCTCACACAGCACCAGTAATGATGTCACCGTTAACCGCAGCCAATCATCTGTCACGCTCCGCCCACGTCGCAAAGGCCGGCCCCCCACCCCACCCAAAAGATCCTGTTCTTCCATGACGGGGGCGGAGGGGGAGGGAGAAGGCCATGCCGAGGGCCTGCTCGGACCACCGTCCTATCGTGAGAGACGGGCCAGTGACTGTGGGACTCTGGGAGCAGCTCTCAGAGCTCAGGAGTCAGCGAACCTGGAGAGATCTGAGGGAGCATCAGGGAGTGTACGCAGTCTGGCTGCCATGTTGGAGACATCTATGGTGGGAGGAGCCATGACACTGCCCAGGAATATGGGCAGCAACCTCCAGGTGTGCTTCTGGTTCAACCCATTTACATTCTCACTAGATAATTATGTTACCCTTCTGTATCATGAGTCATGAAGAAGTCAAAGTCATATTTATGCAATTCTTTATTTTGTTGACTTTTCTACATTTTTCCTTTATGCACATAATTGTGCAATGTAGTTTTTATTTGGGCATAAATAATGCTACTTTGCTAAGCACTCCATTGTATTACATAGAAATCACTGACAGTCCATTTGTCTGGTGAACAATGTGAATGTCCTCTGTAGGTGAGCCCACCTGTTCTCCGCCGTCAGCCCGGGTCAGGAGGTCTTGGCTCAGAAGAAGATGATGCCTTGAGTCGACGCAGGACCATCAGTGGAACAGGAGACCTTCCCCGTGACCACAGCAACCAGTCTCCACGGCAACCGGCTCAGCAGCGCCCGGAGCCGCGCCCACGATCCACTGTGGTCAGCTCCACCTCGGAGATCACAGACGGGACGGCCACACTGAGAAGGAAACCCAAACCCTCTGAATCGGACATGCCTGTGACATCTACGGTTACCATGGCGACCGGCCTCTCAGACACTGTCACAAGCAATAAGCAAACAGAGAGCAGCCGAAAGTGTGTGACTGAGCCACAGCAGAACGGAGGGGTGGTGCTCAGGAGGAGGCCCGTATCGGACGCCCCAGATCGGACAGAGACCTGTGAGTGGATGGAGGCCCGCAAGTCCCTGAAACCCCCGGTCTCACCTAAACCATCCTCAGTCAACATGAAGAAAGGCCAGGCTGATCCACCCACTCCCACCCGCAGGGTCCCTCTGCCCGGGCCTGACTGCAGTGAGACCGCACAAAGCCCTGGTGAGAGCAGCACCATAGCGTACACATATTAGTGGTCCTAAACTGTACATCGTGAGGAATGCACATGTCAAACACTTTAATGTTTCTGAGTGGGAGCTCAGACAATACAAATTCAAGATTTCTTATTTGATTGCTTGATCAGTTACAAAGAGAAGGGATCGAACCTCACTTTGATAGTACTCAGTATTTAATTCAACATTGCCACTGTTCTGCATGGTGTTGTGATGCTTTAGAACTGTGGTGGGCTACATTTTATTTATCAACACTACATTTGATTTTATCTTAAAATCAAATGTAAAATTATGTATACATTTCATTTTGATAATTGTATATACAAAGATACAGCCTGAGCTGCCATAATCTTAATTTCACAAAGGCTCTTTCAGTCATACAGGTGTGATTTCCTAGTCAGCCATTTTCTTTCAAACCAATCATAATGATTCTCCAAGAGCATTCAAAGATGGCACATCAGGCTGGATAATACATGTTATGAGTTTCTTTTTGCTTATTTCTTCTTTTTTTTTTTTTGAGCAGAACCTAAGCGTGTCCCACCTCCCGTCTCCCCCAAACCCCGTGGACCTCCAACGGCCCCCAAACCTGGAAAAGCAATACTGTCCCCGGCATCCACAAGCACAAGTCCTGCTGCTACCAGCCCCAGCCCTGCACCAACCCCCACGCCCCTGCAAGCTCCCATCCCGGCCCCTAGACCCTCCTCTCCAGCAGCCCCTCTGCCTGCTCCCGAAACCCCGTCAGCTGCCTCCCTTTCCCCGGGGCTGCCCCTCACCTCTCCTTCTCCCGCCCAGAGCCCATCCAGCCCTACTCCTCACCCCATCAAACCTCCACGTTCCTCCATCGCCGGGCTCTCCATCGATCTGAGCAGCCTGCGGGACCAGGAGGAGGACAGGGAGCAGAAGATGAGAGCGGAGGAGGATGAAGCACAGACTGGGACAGAGGGAGGAGAGGTCCAGCTCCGTCTGGAGGAGACCAGTGCCTCTCTGGCTGCAGCTCTGGATGCTGTGGAGCACAACATCAATGAGGACGACACGCAAAATGAGTGAGTCTACTATGATACGCAATTCATGTGATCACCCTAAAATACCAAAACAACACAATGAAGCCTTAAGGACACATTATCTGCTTCGAACCAGACTCACTTTTTGACTATACACACTTCCTGAGCTTGAGAGGTTGCGTAGTATAGCAAGCAGTGAGTGTGACTACATCCAGGCAGTATAATGCAATATCCTGCCCAGGTTTAAGCGAGGTGGTCATAGATACAGGTTTGTATACAGTGATTGCAACAGCACCATTCACATCCTGAAGACAGTGTTGGTCTGTAGGCAAATCTTCTGTCAGCACACTCTGTCCTTTAAGCTTCAAACCTCAGACCACAGTGGGACACAACCTTCATAATCCTAATGATGCTGAAATAACAGACATCTTAGTCCACGACTAAATGTTATTATTTATGCAGATTTAGTTGCAAATACATCACAGTGAATGACTCTCATTTTGTTCCCATTTCCCAGCTCTCTTTCAGACAAGAAGGCTACAGTATCCATCCTGGATGACATCGGCAGCATGTTTGATGATCTGGCAGACCAGCTGGATGCAATGCTTGACTGACCACATGCCTACTACTCATTTCCAGCAAACCATCTTCCTTTTCCCATTATATGTATGACATGGAGATAACTTCCCACGGCTCAGTGCTGGCGCTCATCTGTGCTGAGGGCCTTGTTCAGAACTAACTGAGGAGAGCTGTAGCTCCAGAAGGCTGCTTCCACACAACTTCTGACCTCTGCAGCTGTGTGGGTCGACAAGCACAATCATCTGACTCATGCTCTCTCTAAAGACTCTGGCTAGCACAGAGACGCTAAGTCACTAACAGACATGGAGGCAGAAAGAAATGCTGCAAAAAAAGCACAGAGTGACTGGCAGGTACAAGATGCATACAGAAGAGAGAGAGTTTTTAAACATGTTCGAAGCACATGGAGCGACAGGCCACTTTAATGGCTCGTCTAAAGTATGCATTTTCCCAGACGAACCATAGCCTGTACCTGAGCGACTGGTTGTGGTTAACTGGATGTGTGTGTCTCTGTTCACAGTGTAGTTGTCTGTGCTCTTGTTGTCGTGTTGTCGTTCTGAGTGTGTGTAGTCCTGCTGATGATGCTCATGTCAGTGTCCCTCATTCGTACAGTAGATATCCGAACCATTTCAGCCACTATATAGCTGTGCCCATGACTTCAGACACCACATTTTAATGGTCTCATAGTGTTCTGCTCTTTAAAGACTTTGTGCTTGAATATGGATTAACACACAGACAGTAGTAGAATAGCGGAGAGGCCCAGACTACACTAGAATTACTAAATGACGATATTGCTGGGTTGCAAGTTCTAGAATGTGATGATGTCATACCCTCAGAAGGGGGCAGGGGCCAGAATTACCCCCCTGTGTCTATCCAACCACACACAACATCTACAGATTATCAACAGACATTGTCCTGCCCCCCCCCATCTCCCATCAAAATGTATAGGGCTATAGAATGCTGTGATGTCACCTGCAACCCAGCAATACAATATATTTAAAGGTTTAATAATATTTTAAATTAACTTGAAGCCAAAAAATATTTTTTATACTATACTAGTCTGGTGAATGCCCAAAAATAATAAGCCTAATTATTTGTCAATATTTGTATGTAGCCCCTTTAAGTAGACTTTTTTCTTCTTTTTTTCAAGAGAAAATATTTTTTTCTCTTTGCAAACACAAGCTACTGGTGCTACTGGCAAATACGTTAGCAGAGAAGTATACTGTAGTTTGTATAATGTATTGATAATCAAAGCTAGCAGCAGATTGCTCACTACTTTGTTTGAAAAGAGCAATAACAAAGAGTAGAAGAGTGTAGTTCAGTAGTTGAAAAGTATTATGTTGCGAATGTGAAAGCCAGGCTTGTTTTGGCTTTTTGGACGAACTGATCCAATGGTCCACTATTGTTCTACTGTCTGACATAAGCTGACTGATACACATTTACAAGCACACTTTGGCGGTGTCTCCCCTCGTCCTGCTGCAGTGAACCGTGTTTTTAAAAGATCATCCTATATTTCAATGCTTTATATAGTTCATCCAGTATACAAACAGAGTCTATAATGTACCTGGATATTGGAGCTGGTAGAGCTCCCTCTAGTGTTACTTAGTGAAACTGCTTCCAGTCCTTCCATCTTGTCTCTTCCCTTTCCTAGTGTATTCTCTCTGTTACATCTCTCCGTGCCTTTAGTGTTCATTTATACATATTTAAATTATTATTTTTTATTATTTATTCCCCCCTTCTGTTCCCATGATTAAACTATGCTCCTTGTGTGTCTGTGATATTGAAAGTGGCTTAGCTTGCTTTATTTGTTCTTATACCCTCTTCAGTCCTGTATTAAAAAAGCCTTGTAGGAGCGTTTCGAAGCTGGTTTGAGGTCTCTCTTCTTTGGCTCTCCAGACCTGACAGTGGATCAAATACCAGTGTTTGCCCCAAGAGTCTATGTATTTTTATGCTCAATGAAAACAAAGCTATATTTGAGAGATGATAATAATAATTACTGGTTCAGAGCTGAGTGAGTTGTGAATGTGTTGTGCCATGGTTGGGTTGTGTTTCTGCTGTGACGATGCATTCCTGTACAGACCAGAATAAATGTATGGATACAACTCAAAACACTGTCAATATGTTTGTATTTAACACTATTACTAAAGTTACTTCCAGTAAAAATGGGGCAGACGAGAGGAGGGAAGATATTGACACTATGCAAAAAACTATATGAGAGAAACATTCAATATTTGATAACCATGATGAATTATATTTTTGCAATATTTTGATACAGGTTCATTAAGCAGAAATAGTTACTTAATTTACTGGTTAAAATGACTATAAAAAAGACTAAATGATGCATTATTCATTCTTGACCACCACAATCACACTAATATTCATACATGGCGAGTGTCTTGCCCAGGGTGTATGTGCAACATTATGTGCTCTGGCAGCAGAGGTGGGTAGAGTAGCCAATAATTTTACTCAAGTAAGAGTACTGTTACTTCCAAATAATGTTACTCAAGTAAAAGTAAAACGCACTCGTTTACATAATTACATAATTAAGAGAAGAAAAGTACTGGTGAAAAAACAAAGTACTAAGTAACTGTTTGAGCGTAATGTCAGATTATTTGTTTAATTTTGTGGTAATCTGGCAAAAAAATAAAAAGATAATGAACAGATTTTGACATTTTCTAAAAATTTCCAAAACACACAATGAACATAATGTCCAAATCATCACAGTTTTCACATAAAGCTGTTCTTACATGACACACAGAGGTGGTAAAAGTACCCTTACTCTTAAGTACTCAAGTAAGAGTACAGTTACTTCAAAACATTATTACTCAAGTAAAAATAAAAAGTATTCTGCAGTAAAGCTACTCTATGGAGTACAATGTATTTAAAAAGTTACGCAAGTAAATGTAACTGAGTAAATGTAACTAAACACTACCCACTCGTGTCTTGCAAGGATTCGTACCAGCGACCCTCCGAATGCTGCTTACCCACTGCACAACTGCTGTCTCCAAACTAAGGTAATTTGGACTGACCTTTAAATAAATGTGTTACGATGGATATAATTTGGCAAAATTAGCCTATTAATTTTACTGTCTTTTTCAATATTTGACCAACCTTATAAGTTCACACATTTCAAAATGAATTCAGACTGCTGCGGTTAATATTTAATAATTAATACTTTGGAAAGTGATGTATATTTCTATTTTAACTGCTTCTTTATACTCCGCTACAGTAGATGGCGCTGTAAGACATTTGACTAGTCTGTTGTTCTTCCTCCCAGTACAAAAAGAAAACGAGAACAGCGAGAAGTTCACTTACTGCTGAAATCTTTGAGAGGAAAGAGCTCATTTTCCACCATTTGAGTTCATTTTCCAGCCTCATCAGAATGGTAGGAAAAATCCACACAGTGCCTCGCGGCTTTGAGGTTTTAACACTAGTTTTTCATAGGAGAAAACTAGTTAAAAGATGAGTTTTAATGTCAACTTTGCTACCACGCTGCTGAACACGTGGCTGCACCAAGGAACTTGAAACGGGTATTGTACATCTTCATGACAATTTAATGCAATTTAATATTATTTAAGTGTTTGTATATCTTTTAACTTGTCATTTTTGTACATTTTAGCGAGTACAAAGAGACGGGTGCCTAATGGCAGGCTGGGCACTGGCCTCACAATGGCGTAAAGGTAATAAATGATTTGATATTGTGTTTTGTACGGGATATATTTTTGCTAGTGGTCAAAATAACTTCATATGAGCGGCTCTGACCGTCCGAGGCTAAGGGCAATGGTCTTGGGCTGAGAACCACGTTGCCACACTTAAAACTCAATCGTGGCTGTGGGTTATTGGATTGTGTGTAGACAAATTAAAAACCACGCATCATCATGTCTATAAAATGCTTTGTACATTGCTGGCCCGGTGCAATTTTTTTGCAAGGTTTTAGTATGTTCATAGATGGAACATTTTCACCTAGTGTTTCAGTCACGTGGATGTGACCAGGAGGCCCAGTGTAGAAATCTTCATCCTGGTCTAGCCTTGATTTGGACTGGTTATTCTTGGTTAAAACCAGATTTATTCATGATTTACTTAGTTTTGGAGATTAGTGAAATTAATGCACCAGTCCCTTGGAAGTAGTGTTCCTAATAAAGTGGCCTAGTGTGACTGTTAACGTTCACTGAGACGGTCTTTTCTCAACCCAAGATATGTGTTGGGTTTTACTAACACGTTTCTTTTTTCCAGATTACAACAGTTGACCACTATGTGAACCATCTCTGAAGAGTCACTGCTGTCAGATTCCACTAGATGTCACTGGTGAGTCCTTTATGTTGTATGGGCCTATGGAAATTCTTTTAGCCTGTGATGACATGCCTAATATTTTCTGACACCTCGTATGAGAGCTGGACACAGCCTCTTGATTCCATTTGCTTTTTCTGAGGCTTTTCCCTAAACGTATGAAACTCTGTGCTAGCTTTTCCAGATTTCTAAATGTCTTTTATATTTTATTTCAGTTTTCTTGCAAGTCCATACATGGAGAACTGCTTCATCCAGAAAGTATTAATGGTGAGTGATTTTTATTTATTCTTTGAAATATAAGTGTAGCCTGTGATGAAATACCAAATATTTTCTGACACCTCATATGAGAGCTGTCTAGGCTCCTCCTGATTCTACTTTTTGTCTGAGGTCACAAGAGGTCACCAACCTGTCGACCTCCTCCTTCACCGTCTATTAATTTGCCATTTTCTTTCAGGTGCTCGAACACGAGACCCAAAGGCCTGACCTCACTGGACTAGGAAATGGCACTCTGGGGTACTTTGAATTGAAATGACCTGTGGAAGAAGTGCACATACATGTTGTCTTTGAGTTGAGAAAAGCACTAGATAAAACCGATGGTTGTTTAATATGTTCTAATAAAAATGAACCACAAACTGTTGTCTGTGCTTAAGAAATAACAAAACACAAATGATCCAATAGGTGGACGATGTGACCATTTTATGAATCCAAAATTGTTGTCTTACACAGAAGACTGTACAAATTCAAAATACAATATACATCTGATGTTCAGAACTATAGAGTTTCTTCCTAACACACTAGCATTTTTAGTTAGTGCTGTAGCATAAGTTAACTGTCAACTGAGATTATCAGATCCAAACTTCATAAGATTAGTCATATTGCACACCCTCCCTATGCAATTAGTTTGAAGTATATTTGGTAACTTGGAGAATGCCTTAATCATTAGATGAAACATTTAGATGAGCATCTTAAGGATTACACACATGTTTGCATTATAATAAAAGTGGAAAGTTAAAACTATCGCGTATGTATATATATTATAAAGTTGGGACGCATTTGTGGACTTAAAAACCATAGACTTAACACCTTGAGTAAGCATGTATTATATTAATAATTTTCAAGCCTAGAAATGATGGCCCTGTGTTTTAGTTAATTTCTTCTCTGAGCACTGTATACTAATATTTTATATTATAATTTACTATGCAGTATGTGAGGTAAACACAGTATTTTTCCCTGCAACAAATATTGTATTGTATTTTTGACAAATATGCCATATGTAACAAGATATTATAGTGCGAATTCCGATGATGAAAACACTGTTATAGCTCAGTAGGTTAGGTTTCTGGTCACTGGTTGCTTTCATTACAAAAACGTTGTCGCAGCGTTAATATCAGACCGTATTATCTACCGGAGAAGCCGGTCCAAATGGTGTAATTCCCGCTGGACTCGCCCTGCTCTCATTTGAATATAAAATGAGCTCGTTTTCTCTACGGAGCCCGTCCTCATTTGCGTGCATCCTTCCCGTCTCCTCACTCTCACTATTTCCATACAGGTGCTGCTCTTACCAATTCATTTTTTTTTCAGTCAAATCAGCCTGGTTTGTGTTATCCCCGCCTCCCATCGTCTCCACCATCAGAAGGGAGTGCCCTGCCGGACCACCGTCACTGACAGTAACCGACCGACTTCGTGACTTCATCTGCGGGGGAACCACTGCACTCTTCACCCCGCTGTTGGCATCTCTTAGCACCCCGGTTTTTTGTTAGCCTTGACGGTAAGACGCAGATATATTCTTCAACGCGTTTCCCATTACTATTTACACTTTAGCCATCGCTAGCTACTTGTTTACGAGCATTTTTCGACGTTAAATTACACGGGAATTGCATGAAATGATTTCGGTGCTAGATTATTTGGTGATGCTCATTTAAGTGATACGCATAGGAGGGCGGTAAATAAGAGATTTTAAGGCCCCGTGTTACGCCACAAAGTGTCTACCCTGTCAAAAAAAAAAAAAAAGGATTTTAGACGTGACGAAGCTAAGAGATTGAATGATATACTAGCCAAATCGTATCTATATACGCGTTTTATCATATTATCTTGGGGAAATCGGCCTTTTGGTTCGCAAATGGGAAACAATTTGTGGCAGGGGTACACTTTGTAGCATAACAGCGGTATTTGGGGTAACAGCTGGGTGCAGCAGGATGGAGGATGGATAGATGGATGCTGGTGCCTGGTAGAGGATGGTGGAGGAGGGAGGCAGGCAGCCCGACCTACTTAAAGCCATTAGAGCGATGAGAGGCTGCTGTGGAGCGGGGGAGGGGTGTTTCCAGTGCACAGGGCCGGATGATAGTAAGCCTCCCCCTGGTGTGTGCTAATGGGTGCTGGATGGATGGACCAGGCACTGGGGTGGGGCTGGGGCAGTTCACTTTAAGCGCAGTGGTAATATGAAAAGTAAATAATCCTAAAAGGAAGTGGCATATTTTTTGCAGCATCCCCCATTAGGATTGAGGGCATTTACAACTAAGTTACAAAAGTAGCAAGCGACTATCTTTTGGCTTATGTTCTATAGACAGGAGCGCCACACATTGGGCTGTACATGATCAAAAACATGACTCATGTGGGCTAGTAAACAGCATCCTTAAAATAAACTGAAAAACACAATGGGAAAGTTCATTCATTATTTATGCTGAAGCAAGACAGTGTTACTGAAGAGTATGGTAAAAGGGTTTACTCAGGATTTGATGTTTATCATTTCATAGACATGTGTATGATTGTGGTATTTTAGATTGGTTGGGGGCAATAAAACACTATCAGAATTTGTTGTGTATCTCTATGTATTTTCTGACTTAAATAGCACATTACATGTTCAGCTTAATGCAAGAGTGCCCACAGCTGCCACAGAACAAAAACATTTGATCAGTATCTTCTCCTCACTTCCTCTTTTAAGCTCTAATAATAGTTCAGTGTTAGTTAGCCAGTCCTAAAACCTAGCTACTAGCATTTCCAGGTCTAGCATTTTCATTAAACATACATTTAAAACATCTTGGAGTGGAAATAATATAGTTATTCACAGAAGTATGCATTCCTTTTTATTTGAATGAGTCTTTCTGTTTTGTATTATCTGTAGAATCATGGAGGAGTGGGACGTCCCGCAAATGAGGAGGGAGGTGGAGAGCCTTCAGTACCAGCTGGCCATCAACAGAGAGAAGTCCTCTATAACCGTCACTGAGTAAGTATTAGTATATGCACACATGCACTATAGAAGTAAAGTCCTTCTATTATGGTACATACAGGCTTAAAATGTATGCTAATGTTGTCAAGATCATAGCTCAAAATCCACCATATGTAAACATGACCAGTCATGGATGACATTTGAATGGTCTAGGCAAATCTGCTTTGTGAATACACAGTGCATCACATGGTTGCGTAGGGAGCTGCATAAGAGGCTGGTGGTTATAACACACACAAAAATGTGATGCACAATGTATTTTGACACCTTTCTATCAGAACCAGCTTTAACCTGTTCAGTAACTTGATCAGATCAGCATTCACTCACTTGCTGCTTAATACATCCCACTAACAGGCGTCTCAATCAAGAGATAATCTGTGTAATTCACTTTACCTGTCATAATGTAATGCTTGATCATATGCTTGAAATACACACCTTAGTTTATTAGCCCCCAAAACCATGTCATCTGGTTGGCGGATATGAATATTTTGCATGGTTTTCATGGTAATAGGTTTGTGAATGCAAACTGACACACTTGAAACATTGTGACAACTGGTGTGTGTTTCTATTTCTGTGTGCATGCTTTGGTCTTTGTGTGCGTTTCTTAAATTGTGTGCGCGCTTTGGTGTTTGTGTGCGTTTCTTAAATTGTGTGTGCACTTTTGTGTTTGTGGGCAACATGCGCGTTTCCAAATTTGTGGGTGTGACTTGCCCTTCAGGGCCACCGTATAAAGCCCTCTGTCATGGTAAACCATGTCACACTGAGGTAAAAAGCTCCTATTACCACCTTGCATTGCTCATCATGGTCTTTCTTTCTATTTCCCAGGCTGGTGAAGTGGATTGAGGGCTGCGTGTGCGAGGACCCCTTCCTGAACCCGGAGCTGATGCGGGCTAACCCCTGGGTGGAGAAGGGAAAGTGTGTGATCCTCTGATGATCGCACACAACCACACATACAGCACATACCGCACATATGCAGACTAGGAACTATACAATCATGCACTAACTCACTATATTTATTTAGACTTGTGAATGCTCTTATTTATGTGTGACTCTGCAGCACCGAGTAGCGTTTAGAGGTTTGATTTGAAAGGACTGCGGAGAAATCTTCACCTTTTTATTGGCTCTTTACACTGTCAATCACAATAAAAAGACTTTTTTGAATTGAACACATGCAGTGATTCATATATTTCTTTTACAATGATGAGAATATGGGGGTTGTATCTGATTGGTTACAGTAGTTCTCTGATGTAGACGTTTCTTCTAACAGCGTTGGACATGCCCTCGTTGAATCTGAACCACACATCGCTGTTGCCCACAGCTGTTCCCATGGCCTCCACCACACTCTTCTCACCTACAAGTAGATATATAGCACATTAATAACTCATAAACAATATGTCAAAATCACGTTGTCAAGAATATCATGGTCGTCCATGGGCTCTTTCTTAGTGGCAGTCAGGAATATTTTTTATAATTTATTTTCAGACTGGTTTGGACCTGATTCTTTAATTCTGGTATACTGTTTTGTACTTTTTGTCAATGCAATATTCTTTTAAAAGCCCATAATAATCCTTTTTGTAACCAACAAGGCAAAAGGTGTTCATCTCTGTCATTTTATATCTTTTTTTTTTAAGTGTCAGATCAGTAGAAACAGAATTGTATATTATTTTACAAGAGCAGACAGGCAGGGGGCTTATTGAGTGGTGGGGGAAGGACACAGCTCACAGAAAGGATTATTCAAACATAATGCAAACTCATGCATAAGAGTGTGTTTTTGATGAGGTGACATTTATAACACGGGAGAAAGCTACATTTACTAAATTATGCATAATGTTAGCCCTTCAGCTTCTCTGTATTTCTTGGTTCAGACATGGGTTAGTTCATTAAAATGGGACTTGGAATATTTTCTGATGTGTGTGAGAGTTAAAGAAATATTAGGTGTATACAAAATGAGAAAAAAAGAGCAATTCAATGGGGCATTTGAGATTTGAATAAGCTGGTTTTCACGGTCACCGCCTTCACTTTACAAGGCAAATGATGCTCTAACTTTGGTACCAGCTTTACAATATGTCAGTGTACATAGCTATACACAGAATACATATGAAAAACCTAGTGTAGATTGTGAATCCCCACCCGAGAACACGCTGTCAGGCCCTTCCGTGGACCCACCACCTGCGGGAGGTACCCTTAAAAAAAAGGGCTGGTGCAATGTGGATCGGGCGGTGGTCGAAGGCGGGAGTTCCCTGCTTAGACTGCTGCCTCCGCGACCCGGTTTCGAACAAGCGGAAGAAAATGGATGGATGGATGGATGGATGGATGGATAGTGTAGATTGCTTTGGCTTCAAGTTAGTAACTATAGTCACCTAGTTCATCTCAACATCACTGAATGTCTTGGATTAGCTTGAAGAGACAGAAAGATGTATGCAGCCTACAACTACTCATGAACTGAAGGGAACAACCCACTTACCCTTCACAAATATATACATAAACTGTGGTCACATGACTGGGTTTAGATGTTTTAAAATACGAAAGTCAAACATAATAAAAACACAATACCTCAACATTTTGTGGTCACTGGTTACTAAGGAGATGGGAGATATTAGTTGTTATATCAGTGGTTGTCAGCAGGTGGCAGCGTGCACACATCCCACCCATTACCTGTCAAGGAGCTCTGATACATAACCCTGAGTACAGTAGTGTCACCTGTGCAGAGCGTGGCCCCGGAGTGTCCTGGGGCCCCCCTCCTCTCTCAGTGTTTAAATGAAGCTACACTAATGTGATGAACACATAATGTACTCTACCTGACTCTGTGGACTTCTGCTTCGGAGGTTTAGGGGCAACCACACGGCCGAAAAAGTCCATCTCCGGCTGTGAGACGAACAAAACAATGTCTGTGGTCAAGATTATTACTTTATACTTTTACAAACAAAAATCATCTGCTTCAAATCAGGTCAGTGTCAGGATGAGTTTCACAGTCAGTCATTAGCCTGGATTGGTTTCAGCTTCTCATTGGCCTCGTTTGTGTCTCGGGAGAATTATTCTGACTTCAATAGTTCTGTGTCACCAGATCCTCCCTGGCCCCACCTCCGGGCAAAATGTAGAACGACTAATGAAAAATTTTGCAACCAATGTGATGTGGTCATCCACCCTCATGTCATGTTATGTATTCAGAAATGGTCCTCTGCAGACCTTGATGTATACAGTGGGTGGTAAGTGAGCTAATATGACACTCACTGCATATTATATCCATTTCAAAGTACCATCATCTGGAAACCAGACATGTCTAAGTGTGACCTGGGGGCCAGTCACGGCACTTGGAAAGATTAAATTTGGTCCTCCGCACCATTGCTTGTGGACATTTTTACTGCTCTCTGCCAGTTTGATCTCCACATATGTGACACTAAGCTACTTATAACCTAAACGATGACATTTTCTGCCATTTTTCAGCTTTATCTGATTGGACAGTAGACTGACAGGATGCCAGGGAGACTGTGGTGAACCAGACTCGGACCTGGACCTAGACCTCAATTAGGTTAGCTTGTGTAAGTGTGGCATGTCTCACCCTGGCCTCCACTGTGGTCTGTTTGACGATGTTCTCCAGTCTCTGTTGGTGATTCCTGGTTGTTTTTTCACATTTCTTCTCTTTTTCTTCCACTTTCTGCACCACACAGACAGATCATCATAAACACACATATACTTCTAAAAATGAACCTTAAGGGCTGATTCTGACCTGTATGGGGTTCCTCCTCTGCAGCAGTTGTTCAGCTCGCCTCATCTTCTCCTGCTCCATCTCTCGGCTCACAGTCTGTTTGGCCTGGTATGTGAGCTGACGACGCGGGGGCAACCCGGGGAACTTCACCAAATCCTCAACACGACTACAACACACAATTACACAACATGAGACCAAAATGAACTGTTAGCAGAATACGAGTCTGATAAATACTGTAACAAACTCTGGCCTCCCTCCAACCCTGCATCCACTTCTCTAACACCGACTAATGTTCTCTTTCACTACATCCATAAAGCGCTTTAGTATTCTTCAAGTATTCTTCAAGTCCTCTCAAGGGCTCTCTCAAGTGGTATTAAAAAATCTATTTGCAGACTGCTTGGTCCGGGTTAAGAACTTGTTTAAAACCTGGTTCAGTCCTGGTTTAGATCTGATTCACACCTATAGTTTAGGCTTAAGACGTGGTTTAGATGTGGGTTTGTTCAGTTTAGATTTGGACCAGGACCAGGTTTACTTTGGAGTTTTTCTTCAAAACATCTACCATGAGCTGTTCCTCTTATGTACAGCCACAATAAGGTCTCCATTGGTGAAACATGACTTCTACAATATGCACTAATTTAAAGTAAAGTACAAAATTCATACTGTGCCTGGATAAAAAATAATAAAAAAAAACCCTGTCAGAGGTTAAATCTCAGTCCTGGGCTAAAGGTCACATGGAAAAAAGCTGGAATGTGTCATTGTCTAAAACCATAATCCTCTTAGCACTGAGCTCCATCAGTAACTCATCACATACAGGCTGTGATGGTACACACTTTCACTGCACCAATATGAAAACTAAAAATACATCACAGCTAAAAATACTACACTGTGACTGAAGCCGTTTGTGTGAGAGTTGATATAGAAGCGTGAACTAAATGAAAATACACAGGGGCATGCAGGTAATATTTATATCATTAAATACCAGTTCAAAATTTGAAGAAATAAAAATGAAGTTGAAGACCTCCACAAAAGACCCTATGTCACTATGCCCAGGCATGGACACAACCAGGCATCAGGTTTGTGACCACAAATTTGCGAATCCATATGGTGTAATGGATCTACACCAGTTATTTTTTCTCTCTTTTAAATCTACAAATTACAAGTCGTTGCGCTATCTGGCAAACAACGTAAAACACCACATCAGCACATTCAGAAATGAAGTAAACCAAAGTGTACTAAAACACAATGGACTAAAATATGAAATAGTTCCTTAGGGTTTCTCCTCACAATACCTTGAGTAAACAGCCTCAGAGCCAATGTGATGGCTAAAGCAGGGTGAATGAAGCTTTCTTCACCTTCCTCTTGTGTCTCTGGATGACAACCAACCCTGTGTCCCTGTCCATGCCAGGTCAAATCACATATCAAGAAAGAACACTAATTGACTGCAGTGTTAAACTTTGAAGTACCATTATAATGATGACTATATTTGTTGTGGGTAGTATCTTCTGGACTCAAGAAAATCTGCTTAAAAACTTCACCACCTCATGAAGATATACATTTAGTACATAATAGGTTAAGAATTCCAGCGTGAGTTATTTTTTAATCGGAGGTATTGTTGAGTTGTGCTTCCCGAGAGGGCAGGTACAGAAAGGCGTAGACTATCAGGAGCAGCAGCAGGGCCACCACCAGAGGCAGGCACCAGTCGTTAGTGACCAGAACTTCATCACAGCGAGCCTGGAGGAAGGAGCCCTCTTGTGGGATGAGCTGCTCCTCGTCGTCCGCCTGACCGCGCATGGCCCGAGATAACATGTCGTTGGTACAGCAACTCCAGGAAATAGAAAAAAAATGTCTTGTAGCGTTTTGTCTTCCTGTATTTTGAATGAAGTGTTGTGCTCCCTTCAGCCGCCCATCTCCCCAGGACTTCCTGTACCCCTGTACTGTGAGGCTTATTTCAGTGCACCGTCACAAACCAGGTGTTAAGGGGATTATTCTCTAAGCCTACATGTACAGAACCACTATCTCTATCAGAGCACTGACCTTCAAAACAGACCTGGGCAATAAGAAACTAAATAATACCACAATATGAAGCAATATGAAGTACTATTTGTGGGAGCGGTGTGGGCGATTTACTGAGAACCGGATAAACAATTGCAATTGCAAACAGATATAGTTAAATGACAGCTCGCACATCTGTTGATGGATAGAGCACTGTACCTTGACAGGATATGTTAGGGAGCGCCATTATTTGTCCTGTGTTGTACGAGGCTCATTTATGAACAAGGGGCAGCCACACCTATGCATAGATGGATTGGAGCGCCATTTGATCTTTTCTATCAAAGCGATGCATACGTGTTAAAAGACGAGTTTAAACAGGTTCAGATCATGCACGTGTCTGGGACGGGCCTAGAGGCCCATTGTAAAGGGAAAACTGCTGGAAGTTCATAGGAACGAGAGCATGTATGATTATGAGCCTGTATAGATCCACACATTACTGTTGTATGATTATGAACCTGTATAGATCCACACATTACTGTTGTATGATTATGAGCCTGTATAGATCCACACATTACTGTT
>JAVQKC010154103.1:0-11401 GCA_036025475.1 Philypnodon macrostomus
GTCCGTCTGAGCCAGACTCTTGGGCGCCGGGGTCAGATCTCGGTCCGTGGTCCCATACCGTGGGAAGGTTGGGGAGATATGATAAGGAGACAAGTATGAGGTCCCCTGATACGCTACATACTCTTACATATAGGATTGGAAGTATACGGCGGTCAGAATACTAATGGCTACAACTCTCAAGTGATGGTCGCTCAAGAGCTTATTCAGAAAGTAAAACGGTGAATTATCGGTGATTACAGTGAAGACCATAGGAGATACTATTCAAAAAAGAATCTGCGGTCTTTTGAGAAGCTAACTGAAAATTGCAGATGATGATGTACTTCACTCCAAATTAAGAATGTGAAAAGGGGTAAGTGTGTTGTGTGCCATTTGAGCAGGCTGTAAAACCCGGCAATAGCTGCATTTCTTTCCTACGCTAACGTTTTTCAGTGTTTCCATGTGGTTTACGTAATGATGCTCAGTCCTTGCTACTGTTGGTAAATCTAAAATCTTCTCTAGTCACACCATTGGCTAACCCCCAAAAGTTCAAACCATCCTTAAAAGATGGATTTTTGTACCTTTGTGAGCGTACAGATATTGCAGGATTGTAGCTTGCTCCACAGGCAACCACTTCTACAGTTCCACTAACCAAAATGTTCTTCCAATTGAAAAAGCTATCAATCCTTTCCGTGTCCGGACCGGGTGAGGTTTCCGTGTTGAGTCAAATTAAGCCGCAGGCTCCACTCCTGGTGGTGCCCTTCCTTCAATTCCAATTCCAAGTTTCAGCTTTGCAACCATACTCCCCCCGGAACCCAAAGACTTTGGTTTCCCGGACGCTCAATATTACATTAAAGGAAGGATGCACAGATATATCGATCGGTATCGGCCGATATATTTTTGACTTATACCAGTCTATACAGAGCTGAAAGGATAACTTCTAATATTCAGGTTTAAAAACAGCCAAAGAAAAACCCATTCAAAAACTTTAGGGTAAAACTGTTATTAAATACGTTAAAAGCAGTTATTCATATGTAGATTTCTTATTTTCAAAAAACATACCCTAATACAAATGTTTACAGAATATCAGAATCAGTATCAGCCAAATTGGTAATTAAAAATCAGAATTGGTAACCAAGAAATTTCATATCGTTGCATCCCTACATTAAAGCTGTAGTCTGGAGTGTTCGTAAATCACAGTTTGTGGATTACCACTTTGACCAATAGTGTGTGTTTTTGAGTGGTGCAGCCCACATAAACTCTGATTTGATGTTGCTGTAGAGGCCAGGGGAGGGACTAAAGTAATACTCAACTAACATTGGTTAAGCATTTTTCTTTTTTAACAATTTCTGATTTTAGAAAACCTCCAGACTGGTGTAAAGGGAAACACGCTGAAGTATTTCTTGGCTCTTTATTTGTCAAATGTTTGCTTGAACGTGAACTGAGTGCTGCGGAAAAGTGCATAACACAATAGCAAAACTAACAGTGACAGTAGAAGAAGAATGCTCTCAGATAACAGCCAATCACAGTGAAATGAAAAAGTCATTGTCATAGCAACCAAACAGGCACAAGCATTCAAAGACACTAGGAATTTAGCTTGAGGTACATTAGCATTAAAGTTTGTAACCACACTGACAAAACAGCTTAACAGGAATAACACTGGGTTGTTACAATATTTAAGATTATATTAGTAACTGAAATTGTGGTCCATAATAATAAGGGTTAGGGTTAAGTGTATGCTAATTCATTCCTGTTCTAAACCTATGTAATATGTTTACTGCTGCCGCACCATTTGAAAGTATGTATCATGCACATCATGTATCATGTATCATGTATGTGCAATACTATATCATGTGCAATACAAAATTCATCTGAAGTATTTTACCACCTGTGAAATACTCTACTTACACCTTATTTAAATCCTACTGCCCCTTTGCATTTATCTTTTTTATTGTACTTTTTTATTATATGTTTATTATATTGTTACTTATCTCTTTTTTGCACACTTTTTTACCATGTACTATTATTGCATGTTATTAGTACTTCATGACTATCTTAGCGAGTCTAACGGTTCTTCCGATCCAAAGCATTTCATTGCATTTTTTGACCCTGTGTTAAATGTGCATATGACAAATAAACTGAAACCTGAAACCTGAACCTGATTGAATGTTTACATCACTATCATCTTGCACATGTGACTGTACTTGCCTGGTTATAGGGATTTACGTAAGAAATAAAATATATAACCCGCACCTTCACAATCACTGTGTACTGTTGACATAACAGCTAATGTAGCACATATGTGTACATAGTCTTTAACATTTTACTTTTCTCACTTATGCATGCTGATCTTTATTTTCTACTATTTTATTGTTGGCATCCAGTCCGGGCAGCAAAGTAAGAATTTCCTTGTGCAGGGAAACATGTTTCCTACTGTGCATATGACAATAAACAGTTTGAATCTTGAATCTTGAATTGAATCTTCTTGTGGCAGGTTTTTTGCAACCTGCCAACTCAGCAGAAACCATATACTGTAATGTGGGGATGATTCTGATTAGTTGAAAAATGCATTTAGTTACTGTTATTAAGAACAGCTGGTAAGTGTCTAGTGTAGAAATATGCCTGCATACTCATCATCTCACACAAACACAAAAACACATGATGAAATGTCTCAAGCAAAGGATGGGAGAGTGGTTTTTGCTCCAACCTCTCAGTAAGGAGGTTGATGGTTCAATCCTGTGATCTTTTTAAGTGCAGTCTGCATGCACTCCATTTATTTGTACTTCCTCCCATTGTGTCAAAATAAGTAGTGACTCTAGTGTCCCTAGTGATTTAATGTGAGAATGACACCCTCTAAGGCCCATACTTGAAGATTTAGGGGCTAATCATCCATTAACAGTAGTAATTATAAAAATATACATTAAGCATGTGTCCTATTCTAAAGTATCTGTTATTAATATATTATAATGTGTTTGCCTTTATCCCAGAGTGGAGGATGCTATAGATCAGGTGGCCACAGAGTTGGATGCTGCAAACCAGGCTGGAGCTGCCAGTAAAGTCAAGCAGAAAGCCAGATCTTTCCTCCAAGAAATGGTGGCAAACGTTTCACCAGCTTTCATCAGGTATTTTCACACGTTCACATTTCTCACATCTCTCATTGCATTACTGTAAGTTTCTCTTGTGTTCAGGTTGACTGGATGGGTACTACTGAGACTGTTCAATGGTTTCTTCTGGAGCATTCAGATTCACAAAGGCCAGCTGGAGATGGTCAAGAAAGCTGCTTCAGAGGTCGCAGACTTCTTCATAATAGCAACAACTAAGCTTTTGGTTGTTTTGTTAAATAGTTGTGTCTTGTCCCTGCAGCAGAATGTGCCCATGGTCTTCCTCCCGGTGCATAAGTCCCACATCGACTACCTGCTCATCACTCTGATCCTGTTTTGTCACAACATCAAGGCGCCACACATCGCCGCGGGGAACAACCTGAGCATGCCAATCCTCAGGTAAATGTGTGAACAGTCGCAGAAAGCATGGTGCTAAAGTTCACATAGTTTACATAATGTTGTGTTGGTATACATTACTCTGTATGAATTCAGGTTTACCTTTTTTATTTTGTGTTTTGTTTGTGTTTTCCAGCACTCTGATCCGTAAACTTGGAGGATTCTTCATTCGTAGGAGAATGGAGGAGGCCGCTGACGGGAGGAAAGACGTTTTGTACAGATCTCTGTTACACGCAGTAAGTTATTACTCAAACATAAAACGTGTAACTGAGTTCAGTAACTGGTCATTCTACATTTGAACACGTGTCTTATTTAAATTTTGCCATTATTATTTACAAATTGTCAACTAAATGTAAAGTAAAGTAACTAGCACTATTGATGTACACTATTAATGTGAAGACAGACCTTAAGTGTTCAGGCTAAAGAACTATTGTAGGTCAAAGCTTCCTCCGAAACACGTCTCCGTCAAAGACAGCTGTGTATATTCTGTTGACAACATGAAGCCACCACGCTGCATGGCTTCTCTGGCACATACCCAGATCTGTGGTTATGGGGGTCAAATAGTTGAGTAATTTTAAACTTGTATCTGGGTTGAATAAAGCTGCAGCTGCTCTGTTTATGTATATGGTTCAATAATTGACATAAATGCTTTGGTCTTTGTTTTCTCTGCAGTACACAGAGGAGTTGTTGCGACAGCAGCAGTTTCTGGAGGTGTTTTTGGAGGGGACTCGTTCTCGCAGTGGTAAAGTGTTTCCAGCCAGAGCAGGCATGTTGTCTATTATTGTGGACACATTGTGGAAAGGGAACATCCCAGACGTCCTGGTGGTACCTGTGGGCATCTCCTACGACCGCATTATTGAAGGCAACTACAACAGTGAGCAGCTGGTGAGACCTGTGATTGTGTCAACTTGTGTCTGTTTTTGAACAATTGGTAAATCTATATTTCGTAACATATTCTTACTTTACTAATCTTTCTCCAGGGCAAGCCCAAAAAGAACGAGAGCTTGTGGGGAATAGCGTGTGGAGTGTTCAGGATGATGAGGAAGAACTACGGATGTGTCAGAGTGGATTTCATTCAGCCATTCTCCCTCAAGGTCATTTCTGGTTATATTTGCATAAATCACAAACAGATGGAAAATGTTATAGCTACAAATGTTTTGTTGGGGTTATTTTCAGAGGTACTATGTCAGAAAGACAAAATTATTTGAAAACATAGTAAGAAGTGTTTAAAGTTGAGTATTTCATCATGTGTAGGAGTACCTGGAGACTCAAAAAAGCCGTCACGTTCCTCCTCCTGTTTCTCTTGAACATGCCCTGATGCCCAGCATCATCTCAGCGCAGTAAGTTCACACACATGCTGCCTAATCACTCAACATGGGGGAGATATTACATTGGCTAATACACACACCATGTTGTAATATGATAAACCATCAAGTTCAAAGTCACCTTCAACATGCTGTTAACACATGTCAGAGATGGCTTTAGACATCAAAAGTGTCAAACAGCACCAATCACTAGGCTGACTGTAAAGCACAATCAATATATAATCTAACGTGTCCTGTAAAAACTAGTTATGAGTCAGAAAGTTTGATAGAAATCTCAAATTGACAGAAAACTCAGCCCTTTGCTCTGTTCTTGCCTCTGACTAATTAAGAAAGAATTACAGCAAGGCATTTGTCACAAAAAGCGAAAGTTCGCAAAATACAAATGGACTTGTCATGGATTTTTTTTCAGGCCCGACGCTGTTCTGTTCGAAGGTGAAGGCGATGAACAGGAGAACAGAGAACTGCCTGATGAAATATTCAGACGACATCTTATCAACAACCTGGCCAAGCATGTCCTCTACAGTAAGATATGCAAACGTCATTTTCATAAATATTTGTCTGTCACTTAAGAACAGGAGCAAAACAATTTTTTTAAAGGGTCCAGAGAATTACACAAAAAAATAAATAAACCAGAAAAGTCCTCTTTGCTTAATAGGGCCCCTTTAAGAAGACTGTACATACTCGTATAACACTGTCCATCATACAGTCTCCATTCAATGACATTTAGCACAGCATCAGGCTTACATCCTAATCACTTACGTTTTTTTTTTTTACTTCCGAGGAGCACAACACAAACCGGTTCTCCCCAGATCTTTTAGCTGCATTCTCTTACACCTCTCGGCCAATCACAGAGCCTTCAGAAGGATGGCATGTTGTTTTTAGCCAATCAGACAAAGGGGAGGAAAGAGAGAAGCAGGACAGGGGTGGAATGCAGCACCAGTTTCACCGTTCACAAAATGTAGAGCACCCTGAACCTGAACCGCGCTGAGGATGAACTATAGTAACCTCAACACGACTGACAAAGTCTTATCAAAAATATGAATCAGAAATGGTGTATGGCTTTGAACTAGGGCTGGGCAACATGACCAAACATTTATATTATAGTATTTCTTGTTATGGAAGTGTGGTGTAGGTTTTAGCAAAGAAACTATCCAAATAAAAAGTAATTCAATTCAACAATTATTGAATTTAAAATTAATTAATTAATTAATCTATAAATGACCTGAATGAATCACCTGGTTCTCATTAAATACTCTACTGTCATGATAAACTGTAATCTCACAGTGTTTGGCAATGTTTGGCATCTCATTAAATGGAAAAAAATCATATTTGTGCTATTGTCTGATTGTTATTGATCTCATATTTGCATTGTATGAATTATGTTTGTGTAGTTTTTGTGCCCTTGATCTCCAAATCAATTTTCTCCTCCTCATCTCATCTGATCAGACTAACTTAGAAGTTAGTCTGTAGAATGCTGTGTTGTAGATATCTGAACAATCTGAAATTCCCATCTGTTCTATTCTTCTCCCACAGCGGCGAATAAATCATCAGCCATCATGTCGACTCACATTGTCGCCTGCCTGCTGCTCTACAGACACAGACAGGTACGACCACATGCCATCTCTCCACACATCTTTGTTCATCTTTTTGCTTCACACCTGCGACACTGCTGCCCCCTAGAGGCACAATAATAGATCGCATTTCCTTTCTTTATTGTGATCACTCTAGCTGGAGGCAGGCAGCAGGGCTTAAAATGCTAAGGATCCAATGCTAAATTTCCATTACAAATATGCGCAAAACTTTGGCAATATTCTCTTAATGTCGCAAAAACTTTTCATAAAAAAAAGCACGTTTTTCCAAAAGGGATTTTCATTGTTTCCATTAAGAGAATTTATTTTCGCAACTCCAATTTGCGCAATTTGATGGTCAATGGAAAGGCAGCTACTGACCGTAAGATCAGGGACATCTCATGTCAGCTGTTTTATAGAGTCTGAAAATAACATGGTTTGAGTGTGTGCAGAGGAGGGATAGTGAATAATGTATAGGTAAAAGGATGATTAGGTCAGAACTGTCAGGCAGGAATTGATAAGGACTGCCTTATTGTCCTTTTCAGGGAGTGGTGCTGTCCAAATTGGTGGAAGACTTCTTTAACATGAAGGAGGAGATCCTGTCCCGTGACTTTGACCTGGGTTTTTCGGGGAACTCTGAGGATGTGGTGATGCGTGCCCTCCATCTACTCGGGAACTGTGTCAATGTGACGAGTAGTGCGAATCGTAACGGGGAGTTCACTATTGCACCCAGCCAAACTGTAAATGCCCTTTTTGAGCTGAACTTCTACAGCAACGGCCTGTTTCACGTCTTCATCCCTGATGCAATCATTGGTACGTGTACTTTAGAAATGGCTATAGATTCTGGAGCGGGTAGTGGGCGTAGTATCTCCTACCTGCAGGAAAACTGACTCAAAACTTTTGTGGCTAATTTGTACCAGGGCAAGCCAGGATTAAGCCACAGTTTTAACAGTTTTTAGCCATTTTAATATAAGGTGCAACCTCACTCGTACTCACTACTTGTCTAACTAATTCTTCTTCTTCCTTGTTTCCAGCCTGCAGTGTCCTGGCGTTGCACCGAGAGCTACTTGTGGAGTCCGATTCCCAACAAAATGACAGCCCATATCACCTCCCTCTCAGTCAGGAGCGGCTCATCCGGAAAGCTGCCGGACTGTCACACTTCCTCGTCAACGAGGTTGCTGTGGCACCTGTAAGTTATGTCACTTATCAAAATTTGGATGATCATGTTAAACTAAATAACCCTAATAACGTTTTTTCCCCCACTGCAGCCGTGCCAGACCATATACCAGGTTTTCCTTGATGCTGTGACGAGGCTCATTCAGTATGGAGTCTTGTATGTTGCAGAGGTCAGTGAACAAACCATAAAAGAGGAAGTTGCATTTTGTCAGCATCTCCAAATGCTTATAAGATTGATGGGTTTATTTGAATCAGGAGGACCAGGAAGAGCTGAGCCCAAGTCCCACTGAAGAGCCATGGCCCAAGAAGTTTCCTGAACCGCTCTCGTGGAGAAGTGATGAGGAAGATGAAGACAGTGATTTTGGAGAAGAGCAGAGAATTCGGTACCTGAAGGTCCGAGACTTTTATGAGCAATCAAAATGCATACACTTTATTAGTAGACCCACTTCTACTGGTCTATCACCTTCAGTGTTATTTATTTGCCTTTTTATTATTTTGACTCGTGCAAAGAAATCCCAATAAATCAGAAGTTTCCCAAAATGCACTCTGTGTGGCACCAGCGCATTCCGGTTTTCTAGCTATTTGTGATACATTGCAGTTCAATAAGTTAAAGTGGCGTACATACAGTATGTCCAAGATTCATTTTTTAAACTCTGTGCTTTAGGTGAGTCTTTCGGCAGAGCACCAGGAGTTCTTTGTGTTCCTCCAGCGGTTGCTCAGTCCGGTGCTGGAGGCCTACAGCGGGGCGGCCATCTTTGTTCACAGCCTGAGTCAACCCATGGTCGAGTCCGAGTACACCCAGCGGCTCTTCAAATACCTGCTCACGCGCACCGAGAGGGGAGTGGCAGCTTATGGTGGGAATTATATATATTTGTTTGTTGATAAATGATTAACATATATAAATTAAATTAATAAATGTTGGGACAATATGTAAAATGTAACAACACCAGCTACAAATCTAAGAAACAAAATTGATTGATAAACATTATATTGTTTTCTCAGGGGAGAGTGCTACTCATTACCTGGTGAAGAATACAGTGAACACATTCAAAGAGCTTGGGGTAAGAGTCAAGTTAATGCAGACGCCTGTTCTAAAGGCTTTGTAACAGTCTTCATTTTTGTTTCTAACCTCAGCTGTGATTATCTTATAGGTCTTAAAGGAGCGCAGAGAGAATAAAATAACCACCTTGGAGCTGACCAGCACCTTCCTACCTCAAGCAAACCGTAACAAACTCCTGCAGTACATCTTAGGATTCACCTTACTGTAGACGGGACATCATCAGCTCTGACCTGAGCTCCCTCCAATCAAGGGCTTCTTCTGGTTACTTCAAAAACAATCCCAGGTGCTACTCTGTGGAAAGCTTTACCAGGAAGTGCCTTTAAGCAAAATCCACTAGCAGTTAGCTGTTAGCGGGAACAGACTTGAAGCTGTCTTCCTTTTTTGGTTCAGTCCGTGACTTACTATGACTTGATAGTTTAAGGTTTTAATAATATCACAAATGTACTCAAGCAGGTCCTATCACTTTCACTGCAGATCAAACCAAGCAAGCTGCCTTTGGTCTAAGCTAATGTGTGATATGCATTAACCTTATGTTACACAAACAACAATGAAAAGTAGTAGTAAAGTTATCTACCCTAGTCTAGTCTATCATACGAAACCTCATCTGAAATTTGTATAAAATATGAAACTACGTCTACCATTTATATCAAATGTCAGTCACTATGACATAACTTAAATTTGATGCTAAATGTATAATCAATATTTAAACAAGAATCAAGTTTCAAACCGCGCATATTTACATGGGTTTCATGAGCATTAAAAAGAAAAACACCTTTCAAATGAATGTCAAAAAACAGCTTTTTTTCACGATCCTCATTCAGTAGTAGCTAGGTCATGCTTTTCAGGGGTTCCATTTTATTACACGGTCTACAATGAAGCCTTCACCAGTGGTATGAGTAATTGGGCAAGTCATTGTGGAGGGTTTGATGGTTTTCTCACATTACATTGATGTTTCTGGATGGTGCAATAGACTGTCTCTGTGGTACGCCGACTAGAAACTTGAAGAAAAGAGTATGCCTTTCTCTTTTTTAGATGTTTACTTTTTGATACACTGCTGTAGTTTACATTCATGGCTAAGGTCAGTACTTCTGGTCAACAGGTTTAAATCAAGTTTTGTGTTACTCAACTCAATCTGAAACTGCATTATATCTGCATAGCATCCGAATCCCCTCATTGTACAATACCAAGGAAAACATTTTTTATTACAGATAATATTTTTGTCTATATTTAACCTTGATTCATAAAAATGAGCTTGGATTGGTGTCATGGTAGGCTATTGTATGTCCCATTTTGGATTGGTCCTGCAAAAAGTGGTAAAAGAAATCTACTACTGTATCCATTCTAATGATGAACTCTTCTGGTTTATTTAATGTACCTGAATCATTTAATGCAATTTTCTCACCTATTTATGAAACGGTGGCTAAAAAGACTAGCATGTTGTTGAAGAAAAGCAAAGTAAGTTATTTAAATGCAACAAAGCGATGCACAAAAGCTTTTTATATGCTGAAGCAAAGAGACAATGTAAAGAAAGTGAACGCATTTCTGAGCCTACAAGTCCCAATCATGTCTATCACCACTAGCATGTTTCCCTGCGGCTGCCTTTAGTTAGCAGCTCTTGTATGTACTGACAATTGTTTATTTTGCAGTCTATAGAGTGAATAGTGAGGAAAACGATAGCAGTCTGTAAGTTGAATTCCTGAATGTATCTAATGCGACCCGTAAATGGTCATTGTTGGTACAAATGTATAAAGTCGTTTTGGTGAATGGGATGTTGCTCTTTACTTTGTATTACCTAACATCCCACTATGTAACTACTGTAGGGTTGAAATGCCTGTGTTTGTGAAGCAGGTGCCTTCCTAATGCACTGTAGTATTCATTTTGTTTGTGTTTTTTTTTTTTTTTTTAGCATGTTGCAATTAATCTTGTGGGAATTGCTGTAGCTTTTAAGTTAAAAAAGACACAAAGATGGATTTGTAACAATGAGAAGAATCACCAGCTTCTAGAAAAATGTAATTTGTTGTTTTATGCTTTCTCAGAGCAAAGCACAACTGGCATTACTACATGTAGTTTTTAAATAAATGAATGATAGACTAACAAAATCACATGGACTTTTGTCTTTATTGGTTCACTTTATTGTTTAGGGGCAAGCTGGCTTGTTTTCACAGCTAAGGGGAGGACACTAGGAGTATATATATATGAGTGAAGCCTAGTGACACAAAGGAGATGAACATGAAGTCGAAGGCCAAACGACAAGTGTGCGTGCTTCTGCCCAACAAGCAGCACCTGGACTGTGCTGTAGGGGTGAGTACATCATTTAAAAACATCTTTATCACAGTCCTGGGACATCTGCATGTTAAGTGAGGCTTTAAAAAGGCTGGATGAATATAGACAAAATAAGATCACAACTTACGCCACTTAAAGAGTTTTGCATATGATTTTTCTTCTACCTGCAATTCATGACACATTTATTATATCAGAGAGAGAGATAGAGAGAGAGATAGAGAGAGAGAGAGATAGATAGATAGATCCTAGCTGTGAACGCGATAACGCAAAAATGAATTGCCGGATCATTTTCAACATTTGCACACAGGTGCATACCATAAAGACGCAGAACTGTATCGATTTGGGTACTTCTTCGATGAATATTAAGTAATTCATTAATAACGGGCCAAAACTGTGAACGCAATAACTCAAAAAGTCTTTGCTGGATCTTTTTCAACTGTTGCACACAGGTACATATGAAGATGCAGAACTGGATTGAGTTTGGTACATTTTTGATTAATGGCAATTAAATAATTC
>JAVQKC010154123.1:0-17669 GCA_036025475.1 Philypnodon macrostomus
AGATCAGGACTAAACAGGGTATAAACCAGGACTCAACAGGGTACAGACCAGAACTAAACAGGGTACAAACCAGGACTAAACAGGGTACAGACCAGAACTAAACAGGGTACAAACCAGGACTAAACAGGGTACAGACCAGGACTAAACAGGGTACAGACCAGGACTAAACAGGGTACAGACCAGAACTAAACAGGGTATAAACCAGGACTAAACAGGGTACAGACCAGGACTAAACAGGGTACAGACCAGGTCTAAACAGGGTACAGACCAGGACTAAACAGGGTACAGACCAGGTCTAAACAGGGTATAAAACAGAACTAAACAGGGTACAGACCAGGACTAAACAGGGCACAGACCAGGTCTAAACAGGGTACAGACCAGGTCTAAACAGGGTACAGACCAGGTCTAAACAGGGTATAAACCAGAACTAAATAGGGTACAGACCAGGACTAAACAGGGTACAGACCAGGACTAAACAGGGTACAGACCAGGTCTAAACAGGGTACAGACCAGGTCTAACCAGAGTATAACATAGAACTAAACCAGGTCTGAATATTTCTTTTGTATTATTCAATACATTTATTAAATATTAAAATTCCCTTAATAAAAGAAAAGCAACTGGCCTTGGACAAAAATGCATCCTATCCATCTACTGTATTCATTTCATATAGTTCTATCTATACTAGGAAAAAACATTTAATATATGTATACTCCATTTAAGATCACATCCAAAATGTAAAAAAAGTCTCTGGTTTGCATTTGACACAATCATTTTTTTTTCCCGGATGAAAAATATGCTAATAATTCATTCCTCCAGTGTTTCTGTGTCAGGGGATTTTTTTTTTCATAGTATAAAAATACATTCTTATGAATCAAGACCAGCACTCATAAACAACTTTCCCACGATTCCATGTTGCACTATGACAGCCTACTCCTAACGTTAAGTCCCAGTGCAGACAGTCTAGAGACATGACACAATCCAACAGCCCGTCACCAGAGAAGATCCTCTGGGCTATAGTCCAGACTGGGGCTGCTCAATCCTGTCATCACTTCATGCTTGGGATTCCATCCACTTCCTCTCAGCTTGATGTCTATGAGAGGGGGGCAGGGGGATAATCACTGCCACATACAAGACAACAGCACAAATCCTTCAAGACAGTCCAAGGTGGCAATAAAGAAAAATAAATATAAAGAACAAGTTCAAATGACATTTGTTTTTCTTGACAGTGACAACTAGGGGTGGGCGATATGGTCAAGATATAATATAACAATTTTATTAAGACAATATCACAATTTTTATCACGATTGTAGTTGACTTTGTATTTTTTGTCTTACAGAGAAGACTACTGCAATCAGTGTCTTTATAAAACAATTCAACCACAAATTCAATGTACATCCATTCTAATGTTCATCATAATAAATGGTAGTCCATATGTTCCTGAAAATGATAAATAGCTTAAAATTGATTGTCTGATCCTGTTCTATGATGTAAAGTCTGTAGTCTGTAGAGGCCAGAGGAGGGACTAAAGTAAGAATAATAACTATGACAGATTACCTACTTTATATATTATGTAAATATTCTGCTTATCTTGTAGGTTTAACCGCTACAAACATGTTCTGAAATGCATGTGATTCTTGTGGAAGTTTAAACGTTTAATATTTGAGTCTTCTTTCAAGTGTTAATGCTTCCAAAATGGTGTGGAACTGAATCTTGGTTTTCAAAACAATATCACAAATCTAATTGCAATTGCAATATTTGTCGTAAAAATCACAAAGATGACTTGTTCGTTTGTAATCTTGGACAGTGACAGCACCAGTGCTTAGATCCTCTGTGGACACTGATTGTGCTGACTGTGAAGAAGTGATGGAGATTGCTGTGTGCATTTAGATCAATGTTGTGAATGGCTGTGTGGGACGTTTATCCTTTACACTAGACAGGCACATACATCATATAAACTAGAGTTTGACAAATTCTCTACGGGTCCCCAGCTGAGTCAAATTGTCAAATTGTGACCTGTTTGTGGATATACAAGACTGATGATGACACACAAATGAGTTGATGCATTTATAAAGACTGGCAGGTGGTTTGTGTCGTATTATATGAGGCACATGCTATGGGATGGGGTGGACGATATGGCAAAAAAATCATGATTTTATTACGCCAAAATCACAATTTTGATTTTAGTTGTATTTTTTGTCTTACACAGAAGACTACTACTTTATAAAACCTTTTAAACTATAGATTCAATACTTAATACTATTTATTTTCCTTTTTTTAAATTAAATTTGACATTGTTAGAATAAAAATGATGGCAAAGCGCAGAGCATAAATTAATGCACTGTATCACGATTCAACGATCTTCCCAGATTTGCAGATCATCGTAATTTGATATGATACAATCTTCCCATATTATTCCCATATCGCACACCTCTACTATGGGTATTGACAATATTGTGTTCTCATAGACTACTGCACTAGTTAAAAGAGCAGTGATTCTTAATTTGTCTGATTGTGGGATCCAATAAAAATGTATCTCTATGGCTCATAAAGGAAATCATCATCTCTGCAAACAGATGATATAGCTAGATAGTTCCAAACAAAACACTGGAACTGGTTGTCCGTATTATGAGTTTGATAAAGAGTTTGTTAAACCAGTCTATGTAACAATTTACCCTCAGCTACAGATGCACTGGCAAAAATGATACTGATACTTAATGACCCATTTGGTTGATATCAATTCAGAAATATCAATCCGATGGAAATAACAACATGTATTTATTTATTAAATTTACTCTGGCTGCAATTCAGCCTAAATATTAGAAGTTAACAGTCAATAATGATATCAGTTAACCTTGTGAATATTGGCTAATGTTTAGTCCACTGGTTCTGAAACTGGTGGTAGGTGAGCTCTCTCTGGTGGTACATGGTTTGGACAAGATTTAGACCTGGTTTAATTGAGATTACAACCTTTAAGACCTAACTTTAATCTTGTAGATGTGTCATAGGTTGTACTTGGCTGGGTTAGCCGTTACCATTGTGCATCCCTTAAAGAAAGTCATCGTCCCTGTGCTTGCTTTGAGAGTTGAAGATGTTATGCACCCTAGAAGTACTAGAGAAAACAAATAAGATAGCTGAGGTTTATATTTCATATGTTGATTTAACCATTTAAGACATGTATTTTAAAATATATGAATTATATTTTGATTAAATAAAATATAATTGGCTGCACAATTCTGAAAAAGAAAATCTAATTGCAATTTTATGACAACTATTGTATGTGATTAGATTTGTGATATTGTTTTTAAAATCAAGATTCAGTTCACGGCAAATTTAAACCTGTCTGGAAGCTTTAACACACCACAAAAATACACAAGAATCACATGCCTTTAAGTTTGTAGAAGTTAAACCTACAAGGTAAACAGGGTTTTACATATATTTAGTTTTGTACAGAGGATATTATATTGGCTTCAAATATGCATCTTTGCGATTTCTAATTGCAACCACTAATATTGCAATTTCGATTCGACTGCTATTAATAGTGCAGGCCTAGTGCTAGAGATGGCAAGAAAATGTATGTACCATCAACTTACCCTGGGCACTCTCTTCATCACTCATTGACACTGTCTTTTTAACCACAGGCATCTTAATAAATACAGTTGCAAGAAAAAGTACGTGAACCCTTTGGGATTACTCAGATTTCTGCATAAATTGGTCATAAAATGTGTTCTGATCGTCATCTAAGTCACAACAATAGACCAACACAGTCTGCTTAAACTAATACCGCAAACCTCAACTAAAGGTTTCCTGTAGTTAAGACCAGACCTGCGCAACGGTCAGGATGAATGTTGGACAATTCCTCTTTACAAAACTGTTTCAGTGCAGCAATATTCTTGGGGTGTCTGGTGTGAATCTATTGAGGTCATGCCACAGCATTTCAACCAGTTGAGGTCAGGACTCTGACTGGGCGACTCCAGAAGATGTTGTTATCAATGTCTTGATAAACTTGGGAATTAACTTTTCCGTCAATGACAGCAATCCGTCCAGGCCCCGAGGCAGCAAAGTAGCCCCAAACCATGATGCCCCCTCCGTCATATTTCACAGTTGGGATGAGGTTTTGATGTTGGTGTGCTGTGCCTTTTTTTGACCGTTGTGCAGGTCTGATCTGCAACTACAGGAAACGTTAAGTTGAGGTTATTGCTGCCAAAGGAGGGTCAACCAGTTATTAAATCCAAAGGTTCACATACTTTTTCTACCCTGCGTTGTGAATGTTTACATGTTGTGTTCAATGAAAACATGAATACATTTAATTTGTGTGCGGTATCTGTTGCAGTGTTATGATGTTTCAATTGACCAAAAATGGGTTATAACAAAATATAAAACTTCAATGAAATTATTCTTATTTGTCCTATTTTTAGGTTTGTAATTTTTTACCTTTGAGTCCAAAGCCTTCTAGCTCCTTATAAATTCAAACTGAATGGCACTTCTGCTGTCTCAGATAATAAAGACTTAAAGCTGTAGTCTCCTAAAATAAGAAACGGTATTAAAAATGCTAACTGACCCAGTAACATCGAGCAAAACCTGACTACAATTGCTGAATGTGTACCCCCAAACTCTGATTTGATGTTGCATCAGATATATATATTTTTTCACAATTTCTTATTTTAGGAACCTCTGGACTACAGCTTTCACCATATAACTTATAACTTACCTAGGGCTGCACAATTAATCACAATCAAATCTAAACAATTGATTACAATATTAGTGGTTGTAAAGTCTCCAATTTGTTAAGCACTATAATACAAATACAAGAAAAGAAAAGAAAAAAAGAAAAGAAAAAGAAAACTGCTTACCATGTTCTGAAAGACATGTGATTCTTGTGGAAGTTAACAGTTACTATTTCAGGTTTAAAATGTGCTGTGAACTGAATCTTGTAGTTAAAACAATATCACAAATCTAATCACAGTCGCAATACGTTTATTGCATTATTCAACATAATTAAGACATTGTTTCCTCTTTCTGTTGTGTGTCCCCATTAGCCCCCCGTGGCCCACTCGCCGCAGCAGCCTATGGCCCCCACCAGCCCCAGCACTAACAGCAGCAGCAGTATGGTGGGCTGGGAACAGCTCAGCAAAACCAACCTGTACATCCGCGGCCTGGCCCCCAACACCACGGACCATGACCTGGTCAAGCTCTGCCAGCCGTGAGTCGCACACTTCCTCTCTTTTTTCACATTTCATCCTATGTTTTCAATTTGGATAAGGCTGATTAGCCTGGTTTACCAGACCAATCACGAGCCATTTACGAGCTGCAGATCGTGATCAGTTTACTATACATCGATACACTCCGCCCTTGAAATAGAATGTAATCAACGAGAGACCAGACTAACATCTTTGTATGGAAGAGGGACAGAGTCGTGGCTGGCCAGGCTACTGGGGGAAACGATTAGTTAACGTATTTTGTTATTAAAGCAGGGTTGCTACATTAACTAAAACTTGGATGTTTTGAAATTTATTTTTAAGCTTTAGAATGATGGGGTTTTTTCTTTGTGGTTTAATTAACATGACAATGCCTATTAAAGTAATAAAGACAGGTTTACATTAGCGCAACCACCGCAGTGTTCTGTCAAATATTTTATTAGTTTTGAAATATCAAAACTATTAATCACAGACTCCATGTTTAATGTTTAAATAGAAATTTGCCAAAATGTTATTGAAACCATGTTATGTCTGCATTTAGGGCAGGATGTCTCAAATCTAAACTTTACTTTGAGTGACTAAAGCATTATTGTGAAGTTAGTCATGAAACCTTTGTACTACATTCTGACTATATTTGTGATGGAACACTAAACCACACTTGTTCCACATGGTTTAAAATTAGACTTCAGATAAAGACAGGTCGTAAGTTCAGGATCTTTCACCCAATTGAGCATTGACCCTAATCTCAGGATAACATGGCCACTGCTTTCACTGTGAGCTGTTCAAAAAGTTCAAATGACTTGAATTCAGAATATTAATCTTGATTTAGTGCATCACAACTCCTCAAAGTGGCACAAAATTTTGCTGCATTGCTGGTGGACATTTTGTGCCACGTTGAGGAATCGTGACGCTTTAGAGAAAAAAATAATAATTACTAATTTCAAACAAAAAAGGAATGATTAGTAAAAATGACTTGAAATCAGAATAATAATCTTGATTTAGACTAGTTTAGATGTATTTGCTCATTAGGCCTAGATTATTTGACTGGTTAAAACCTATTTTCTTATTATCCACCAGTGGAATAAGAAAATTGCACTTGATATATGAAAAACTTGAAAATCTTATTCTTCTGTCAGATACTGTGCTTGAATTAAGACAGAAAATATTAAAACCAGTCACCATTTTATTATTAATTATTAAACAAGTCAAATAACCTAGGGCTAATGAGTAAATAAATCTAAACTAGTCAAAAATTACTCTAATCAAGATGAATATTCTGACTTTAAGTTATGTTAACTAATGTAGATATTCATTTTGCAGTGTAAACTGCCCTTGGAAAGTGAAAGCATATGGGAAACCTGTTAAAAATCAGTGTAAAAGTAAGAATAGGTATAGGTTTGATATATAATAAGCATTGCAATATGCCCTTATGTTTTAGTTCAGCACTTGACACAGAAAAAAAGGGTCTGTTTGACTTCAGCACAGAATGAAAAACCACTTCCTGTTTCTCATGTTTTTACAATGATGTCATAGGCTCTTGCGCAACTCTTCTCTTTTATAACTCGTCTGGTACACAATCCCGCTCACCAGTCTCTGCTTCTCCCATAGGTATGGCAAAATTGTATCAACAAAAGCCATTATGGACAAGACCACAAATAAATGCAAAGGTGTGTGAGTTTTTTTCCCCACTTGCATGTGCTTCCAAATGATCAACACAACCCTGGGAGGATTTGCAACACCTCGCTGTGAAAGACAACTTCACTGCACTTGCCCAAAATTGGTGAACATCCAAAGTGTGAAATCCATCCAGATTTTAGTCATTGGACAGAAATGCGGCTATATCAAGCTGAGCAAGTGAGAAAACAAACAGCCAGACAGCTCGTGTTATTCTAAGCCCCGAACCATTGTCTACTGGTGTTTCTCTGCTATCAGTAACTTCAACCTATATATCCTTTTGTTGTTTTGGTAGAATGCAATATCTTTTCAATGGAATAATTAGTATGAGCCACCAAATACTGTACAGAACAGGAAATGACAAACGTAGGCAAAGTCTTACAAACTAAATATTTAGTATTCTTCTAAGCTCAGAGCTAAATGTTAAACCGTAAAACAACTTAACTCAGCCCGCAAAACTAATATGAATTCAACCTGTGTTTTAATTTGAGTATTAGCTACTGCTAGTATGCTGACTCATACAGATGCTAATGTTACCATCATATTATGAGGATGTGCCTTGTAATATTCGGGTCAAAACAGAGGCGGAACTACTATTAGGCAAAAGTAGGCAGCTGCTTAGGACCCCAAGCTTCCAGGGCTCCATAAATGAAGCCTAAAATTAATATGTCTTGGAAATTATTCAACTTATTTTGGTAAAAAAAAATAGCATTACAAATCGAATATGCCTCGCCAGTCCTTTTTCTCTGTGGTTAAGCCACATCGCTCATGTCCAGGCACTGATGTGCAGGTGAGGCCCATAGGCTGCTATTTTCCTAAACTTCCTTATTTTAGCACTAGATTTTGAAAGTTATCCCTTATTTGTCCATTGAATAAATTGTAGTCAGCACTGTTTCTTACTTATATGCAGGGCTTGACTTTTGCTCACTAAACATTGTGGCAAGCATTCTTCCAAAAAAATACTAGCCCCTAGTTGTTGAGGAGCTTTTTAGATCGTTAGTTTATGCAACAAAATGTGTTAAAAACCAATGAGCACTATTTAAGTTATAACAATTAAGTCAATGGCTAATATATATTTACCTTCTACTATGATTGGTGTTTAAATGGATCATTTTAAGTTAGCAGAACAAAATCTACACAAAACTAGTTCAAATGAATCTATACAATTCAACTGGCTAATTGAGTTGCTTGCCAAAATGACAATCTACCAGCATTTGGCTTGTGTTAATGTCAGACACTGCTTCTATGTTCCATTTTGTATGCATCTTTTTTATATAAAAGGGCAGCTAGAGGTTCTCTGTATCATGTGAGTGACCTATACTTGCAGCTGTATTAATATGGCCTTAACTGTTCCCTCCAGGATATGGCTTTGTGGACTTTGACTGCCCTGCGGCGGCTCAGAAGGCTGTGTCTGCCCTGAAGTCGGCTGGTGTCCAGGCTCAGATGGCAAAGGTGAGGATTCATTACAGTCACCTGGTAACACCGTTTCACCACCTGCACATGCCACATCAGACTGCTCAGTGACTTACTAAGAGGCATAAAGGGGTCGACAATATGGCAATTATAAAAACGTGATAAGATGTTATGACGACTCTTGACGATCTACTAATCTGGGAAGATTGTTGATTCATGCTCATTATGCTCATATGCTAATTTTTACAGTAACTATGCCAATTAAAAAAGGAAGAATGATGAATTTGTAGTTCAAATGTTTTATGAAGCTGTAGTACTAGTAAACTAAAATTGTGATTAAATTGACCTCATAGGGTCATGACCTTGTTCTTAATAAAATTGTGAAATTATATTTTTACCAGATCGGTACGTTTACCTAATTTATTACAGTCCCAGCAGATGACAGAAAGGTCTCTGTCATCTATGGCTGGCATCATGGCATCAAGAAGTGTGTTTTGTAGTTTTGTCTTGTAGGCTTTCTATCAATGGGCATGTTCTATTATTTTTTAAATGTAAAAAGGCTATGTCACATTAGAGAATAATTTGTAATCTGAGAATTAGATTTCTATTTAGAGGATAAATGTACTGTATATAATGTAATATAAACTAAACAACCAAGTGCTAAACCAGAAATACTGTCCTAGAGCTTTAATCTTTCAGATTTGTTTTACTATAAAATATATATACTATACTTTTAATAATTCAATATAATTTTTGTGGGCCCATTCTTTGAAGAGTTTTTGAATATCATGTGATTTTTGATCTTTTGATCTTTTACGGCAAAATGTTGTTGAAACTTTTAAAGGAATAAATCTAGTTATTTGCTTTCGGAGACTCAAATCAAACCTCACATGGTGACTTAATGGGTCTTGCGCCAGTGTTTTGGATCCACAGGCCTACAACAATGCTTGAGGTGAATGTTCTACTTTGTTTACATGGAAGCGGTAAAGCTGTCAGCTAGTCACAAAAGATCACAAAATAAATCAAACTTACTACAAAGTTAGATTTGACTACTTCTCATTGGACTAAAAATACATACAGTGATATGATATGTGCATATGATTTCCCTTGCTACTGGTTTGCAAAAGGATACTAAAAGCTGAGTGCTGTGAGCCGGGCTTTGGGGCTGCAGTCAACAGTAAGGCTCTGGATGTGAAGGGTCGGGTTACAGTGTGCTGACAGCTCAATGACGTACTGGAGAAGGTATCCACTGTGGCGCTGTGCACTCAATCTGCTACAGAACAAGAGAGCAGTCATTCTGTCTGCTTAACATTGATATATTTAGTTTGACTGTCAATTTGACGCTGCGCAGGTTTGGGTATGAACCTTGAAATGTGGTTTATTTTTGTGCTATGGGCTCTTCCACAAGTGCCTTTTTGACCTAAGCTGCACACACATCTTGTACCAGATTAGCATTTTTGCGTATTGTTAATTTTAATAAGAGTGCAAACTAAAAATATTAAAAAACAAAAGATTTGGATGGCAAAAAACTAATTTATGTTGGCTATCAGTTGAGGTTTTATTTTCTTACACAAAAGACCTCTGCTATCAGTGTCTTCATAAAAACCTTTTTAACTACAATTCAATGTACATCCATTTCAATGTTCATCATAATACTTTGAAATATTAGATTCTAAAGTAGAATTCTCTGAGCATACATTGACAGATTATTGTGGTAGTCTACATTTCTGAAAGTAGGCCTCCTTGTCCTGTAAAAACCCTAAAAATCTAAAAATGAATCTCTAACAATCAAGCAATCGTTTATAGCTGATTTGTTGTAGTTGCCAAAACCACATTTTTTGTTTATACTTATATGTACTTGCTAATGCTAATCTCTCCATAGAAAATGCATTACAGCCTGTTATATTTCCGGTTACACTTCTTATAATGTTTAAAGACACATGAAGGGTGTATAGGGTTTGTAGTTTGGAACGTCTGCACTTGTGACTTTCAAACAGGAAGTAAATAGTTGTGTGTTGTCATGGGGACCTGACATGTTGAAGTAAATGCATTTCCATACAAAAGTAGGAAAGAGTCCATGGCCTGGTTTCCTTCTCTCGGGATCTGCAGAGCTTCCTGACATGCCTTTGTGCACCCATTTGACTTTTTTTAATGAAATAGAGCCACTCAGGCCTGGCCCACTTTAATCTGTGCATTGTGGAAGGTAATGCCTTTATGAACTCCAGACTTCACTCACACAAAGGCTCAATGAAAGGACTGCAGTGTGTTCTTCCTGTTAATTATGTGTGATTTCAATGAAGTTTTGGAAAGTGACCTCTTACCCCAAAAAACTGGGAAATGTGTGGTTGTATTAAACAAAAAGTATTGTTGGAAATAATGTTTTTGATTAAAATCTGTGTTAAAACATTCTTAAAAATCTGATTATTATAGTACTGTAGTCCTTTCCCTGGCCTCTACAGCAACATCAGTTTGTGGGGACCACATCACTCAAAAACCTCTACAGCTTTAGTTTAATGGTTAATATGACTAAGGATATGGGATGTACATGTTCATATGTCAAAATAATACAGTTTTCTTCTTGTTATTGTTGTATTATTCTTTCACACACAATTCCAACCATCAGCTGTATTTATATTAAGTTACAGTCATAGCAGACTGTTAAGATGTGAAGTCATTTAAATTCATGCAGAAAGGACTATTCGTCTTAGCTCATGCTAATAATAGTCAAATTGAAAGATTTGTTAAAAGGTTATATTTGAGCAAAATGTAGCAACTTTATGGCTGCACTTGCAATTAATCACTATTGAATCAAAACTGCAATATAATATCCTCTGCACAAAACAAAAAACTTCTACAAACTCTTTACCAGACATTTACCAGTTAATATTTTAGTCTTCTTTCAAGTGTTGATGCTTCCAGACAGGTTTAAATGTGCTGTGGACTGAATCTTGCTTTTAAAAACAATTTTGTAAATCTAGTCACAATCGCAATATTTGTCAAAATCGTGCAGCTCTGATCTTTCTACTTATTACCACTTCTGTTCTTATTGTATCTTAAATATAATATAATCAACTGTAACAAAAGTGCAGGAATGTCATATTTGTTCCCAAATACAATGTCCTCCCAGTGGCCTCTGTGGGGGTACTGCCAAGTCTTCACAAAGACTTCCAAAATATGCATACAGTATGAGTCTTGGTAGCTCAGAATTATCCAAGGGAGAGATTGTGAAAGTTCAGTGGTGGTCTTTCTTAGCAGGAGTGATATAGTAACTAGAATGTTGTTTTTGGCTGTCTATCAACTTTATCAAACATTCTTGGACAAAACAAGACCACATAGATCTATTCTACAGACACTACTTAGATATGCAAATATCTCTCTTTCAGTTTCAATTAAATGCTGGTATTTTATCCCTTGTATAACTGGCTGTAATGCAATCTGCCCGTGCAGCAGCCCAGCTCTGATGAATATTAATGATGAGAAGACTGCTCCCTAGAGGCTCATCGTCGTGTCTTGTGTTTCTGCTGATGCTTTTAAAACCTAGAAATAAAGGAGTCCATATGAACCTGAAGCCGTCCCAGTGTATAGAATTAATATCTGTATAACATTTCATAATGAAAGAGGAACAATGGCTCAAAAATAGATATTAAAACTCTATTACTGAGCTATATTGAAACTTTATTGAGATAGATTATGTATTACTAATATATATGTATATATGTTGTTTTTCTAGCAACAAGAGCAAGACCCTACAAACCTGTATATCTCCAACCTGCCTTTGTCTATGGATGAGCAGGAGCTGGAGAACATGCTGAAGCACTTTGGTCAGGTCATATCCACACGCATCTTAAGAGACTCCAGTGGAACCAGCCGAGGAGTAGGCTTTGCAAGGTAACATGCTTTTAAAGGACTGGTTGGTGAAAATGTAACTTGTTGTATATTGTAGTAGGTGCACACTCCCTCTTTGGAAAAGTAAATAGATGCTATATATTTATTTATTGATTTTTAGTATAGGGTCTAGTATGATTAACATGCACGCGTCATCTTTCCAGAGAGGGTGGGAGAGGTAGTTTGGTGGCCGTTGCTTGGGGCGTGTAGGGCTGCTCTTCAAAGATGTAGGCCTGCATTGCTCCTTTTTTTCCTGCACCAATCTTTGTGAGCCTGTCCAGCTGGGAGTACATTTATCACTACGGCCTTCGTCTGGGTGGGTAACCAATAGTGAAGCCCGTAGGTGGGCGGAGCACACATGATGCAGAAACTATAGTAACCTGATGTAACTACAGTTCTATGAATGTGTGTGTAGCCCACCTACTTTCAGGCCCAGCTGGACCGCCTCCCTCTAATGGGCTGATTTGAAGAAGGGAGTTTGCTGGGCTGGCCGGTTTATATAGCCCCATGGGCTGTTCCAGGGCACAGGCATGTTTTGATCAGTCTCAGTGGTGCTACCCCAGGGAGGTACCCAATAGCGAAGCCCGTAGGCGCTATCTAGCTATCTAGTGTGTGTCCTAGCACTACCGTACTAAATTATAACATTGACATTTTTTAGTCTTTTGAGTTAATGTACTTATGTATTGTAAAATCTATCCTCAAAAGTAGATTGAACTGTTAATGAATCACTCTCTCTGTTTGCTACAACAGGATGGAGTCAACTGAGAAGTGTGATGCCGTCATTTCACACTTCAATGGGAAGTTTATTAAGACACCTGCGGGCGTACCAGGTGAGAAGAGACTATAATTACAATCATGTAGTTGTAGAAAATCTAGTTGCATGCTGGTGCGTGCAGACATAGAAGGAAGGTATACTTTAATATGTGCAGTATTAATGGCTAATGAGTAGTGTAAGCAGAAGAAACTGGTCAGCCCACTGATTCATGTCTTCAGCAGGAGTCTGGAAGTCTGCTGCAGATGAGCTCATAAAAAAGCAGGAGGAAAGTGCCTTGTGTGGCCGTCACTCCCACTCTAAGCTTTTTAATTGGATTATTTGACTGAAATAGTCTGTGCTGGCTTCAGAGTGGGGAGGGGATTACAGCTACACAGCTGACAAATTAGATGTCCTCCCAGGCTGACCAGTAAAGGCACAGTGCTGGGAGTGAGAGACAGTGGCAAATGTATGTGAAAGATGATCTATATATTGTATGTAATCAACATAGATGCATTGTGATTGTGATACTGCATGTTAAGCAGATAGCCACGAAAATGTGCATACACACAGTATACACAAGATGGGTTTGGCAAATGTGTAATGTGAGTTGCTAGATATTGACCTGCTCTGTTTACTGGATCAACACTAGATAAACCATAGGCTTATTTGAAATCTGAATACATAATCTGTTATTCTTAATCTGTTATTGTAAAATGTGTATTTTCTTTTATTGGGTCAGATGAGAAAACCTTATCCTTTGATTTGCTTTTCCCCAGCACCTACAGAACCTTTGCTGTGTAAGTTTGCTGACGGTGGACAGAAAAAGCGACAGAGTCAAAATAAATTCTCTCAGAACGGCCGTGGTTGGGCGAGAGACGGTGACACCAGGCTGGTATGTGTAATGACTGAATAAAGGAACACTTATGCACACAGTCTTGACTGGAGCCAGCTATGAGCTCAGCCTGGTTTAGACGTCAGTATGTTTTTTAGTAAATAGTGGTCAAGGGACAGGTAATATTTTTATGATGATGATGACTATTTATGTTGTCTAATGTAATCATATTAGAAACATTTGATGGTGATATCCCAGGTAAAAACTAGGCCTGTGTATAGCGGCAAAACGGCCCCATACGTCTGTCACAACTGGCACCAACGGGCACCTTAATCAGACATTGTGTGCTTTCTTGACTTTTTTGATTTGTCTGGATGTTTGTGAAGAAGGATTTTTGATTTCCCTAAAACTACATTATTCTTTCAGTCTATAGGGGGCGCTATAGAGGTATCTGCCATCATATTGGTTAGATGTGTTCAGGGCCGGGGGGTAATTATGTATTTCAGGTTTGAGCCTAATCGGGCAAAGTATGTGCGTCCGCGGACCAACGGGATTCCATAATATCGTCGTTTCGGGGATATAATGACAGCTACATATTTTGAAAATGTCCATATGAAATCTAAATTAGTACTAAACACGCCTGTAATTGTCTGTGTGTCGTCAGTTGTCCCTTTACCACTATTTGAGAAACGCTGCATAGATAGACCCCGATTCTCTTCGCTGTAATAATGCTTTTGAAATACTTTCTCGTTTTTTGTAAATGGTAGGTGTCGGACAACCCCATGGACTCTCAAAGTAATGGACTGTACCGCTCTTCACTGTCTCTCAGAAACACAGACATCATCATGAAGTCCAGTGACTCGGGGGCTTTTTCTATTGAGCACTACACATAATGGGACTTATTTAATATCGAAATACCTATTGAACATAGCTGTGGGGTGTACAATTATTTTTGTCTGGGTACATTACTATAAAAGAAACTACAATTAGAGGCTCTAGTAATTGCATGTATCTTTGCATGGCAGCATAAACTAAGACGTAAAACTGCATCACTTTCCCATGATGCTCCTGAACCAAAGAATAAACATGACATCTAATATGAAATGTCTAATCTCTTTATTTAATATTTTACGGTATATACTATTGATTTTCTAATGCCTTTTGTTTGTTTGACCTGTTTTGTTGCCATTACAGGCTTTAACACCTCTTTATTAGGTATACATTATTGTTATTGAATGTACGTACTGCGCCGCGGCGGTGGTGCAGTGGGTAGATGCTCGCCCTTCAACCGGAGAGTCGGGGGTTCGAGTCCCCGCCCGTGCACACGCTGTCAGGCCCTCCCGTGGACCCACCACCCGCGGGAGGTACCATAAAGGGCTGGTGCAATGTGGATCGGGCGGTGGTCGAAGGTGGGAGTTCCCTGCTTAGACTGCTGCCTCTGGGACCTGGTTTTGGACAAGCGGAAGAAAATGGATGTGCTGCTGAAATGGAACTGGTCTTGAATCTGACATGATAAAAAAAAAAAATTGACTGATAAAATGAATTTTCCTATTAGATCCTTGAATAAAAATGTATTGTATGTATCAAATTTGAGTTAATTTAGTCCCACTTTGGCCTGGTTTTAATTCTTGTTCAGTCTTGATTTTCTATTTTTTACTAGTAAATATAAAGATGGTTTCTGCTTACTTGAACTTGTTTCAAAAGATTGTAAAACATACTGATATTGCAATATTCAACATTGGTTACCGAATGCTTTTCTCATATAGCTTAATGACTTAATCCCTACATGTTCTAAGATGTAAGCGGTCGCTTAGACAAATCTCACATCAATGTAAGTGGTTAAGTGGCTTTGAATGTGGGATGGTTGATAATGCTTGAGCATTTCTGAAAGTGCCAATTGCCTGCAGTGATTACAGAAAATTCCTGGTAATAAGCATCTAGTTCTGTTGGTTTTTAGACTGGCTCAAGATGGCTGCAGTAACCCAATACCCATAGCAGATGGACTATATAGAAGACCTCACCATTCAGCATATATAATAAAGTGGCCATATAACTGATGTGTTCTTGTAGGTCTAAATTCACAAAGCCAAAGAGTCATACAAACGGTCCTATTTGTGGAACAATGATGAAATATAAATGGCATCAACACAAAATTAAAAACATACAAAATTGGCAATAGCCTTTACATGTTACAAGAAAAATAGCCTATTAGTACCTCCACATACTGAGCTATACTATATGGAGTGGTTTAGAGCGCCACCCAGCGGCTCGGGTCAATCTCTGCTCGCATCATCATGCCTGTATGCGGTGAAAATGTATATGTGCGTGTATATTGTGCATTGTCACTACGCCTAAACCAGTCCCTGATCCAACAAGGGCTCTAAGAAAACCGTAACGGGCGGAAGCGGTGTAGTCCCATCCCGGGGTGGAGGCATGTTTCTCGACATCCAGGCCGGTGCTGTTATTCAGGAAGTACCAAGAATGCGATTGATAAACCACAACGGTCACCAACACTTAGGCCTGCTAGATAACTGAACGAACTAACAACCACAAGTGAAAATAACCTGATTTTATTTCGACCAGCGGAACAGGTCTGCCCTCTCCTGGTTAAATGCTCCCAATACTATAGCTTCTAAGTATTTACGTCATATCTATATAAAACATTAGTAGACTCTTATATATTAAAAGTGTCCTTATTTTTACAACGGCTTGCCTACACTGCAAGATTTGTAATGTTACTTTCCAAAAACGCATCAAATCAGACATGAAGACACGGATAAAGGGCGGGTCCAGCTCGAGCCTGGTTCATAAATGATATAACAGTGTTGTTGTTTCGTCTTCTGTCCACCAGAGGGCGCGAGGGCCACGCACGCTTTAACTTACTGATGCAGACATTTTTAATACTCCACTTTTTTAGTATAAAGTTTGGTCGAAATTGTATTTTAATGCAAGTACAAATTGAGAAAGCTAATTATTATGTGCGTATTTTTTCTCTCTCTATCAATTCCTGTTATTTTGACACTTTATGGCAGACTACGGAACTCCACGTGGGTGATGGTGAACTAGACAGACTATCAACAAGATTCAGCACAGACTAAGGTAAGTTAGTATACATTACTAGTTTATACGTTCTACCTTTAACCACAATTTAAAACATTTAAAACACAAAGATGTCTATGCTTAACTGTCTGTCCGGTGGTACTCTGTACTCTGTACACTGTTTTTAGTGGTAGTCATGTTTGTGGTATGTGGTAGTGTTGGTTTGGTTTCATTTTAGACCTGGTTTGATCTGGGTTTAGTTCTGGTTTACCCCTGATTTAGACCTAGTTTAGACCTGAGCTAGTCTTGGTCAAGTGTTAGTAATTTTTGTCAAAAATATGGTGCTTTGTGTGAGGAAGGTTAAAGAGCCACTGCTTTAATGCTGAGTCCAATTAGTAACAGTAGTCTATAGAAGGTTGTGGGTTTGATTGACTACAAAACCTCTGTTTAAAGTTTGAATGTGCTTCCAGTGTTACCACAGGTTGTCTCCTATTCTTCCAATGGTCTAAAGACAAGCATGTGAATCTACAATTTCCCTATGGAAAATAAATATGATACTGAAACGTCTGTCAGGCCCCCCTAAGTCTGCTCTAATGTTACTGTAGAGGCCAGGGGAGGGGCCAAAGAAAAATTATAATTAGGGGGCGGCAGTGGGTAGGTGCTCGCCCTTCAACCAGAGGGTTGGTGGTTTGAGCTCCCGTCCAAGCACACACTGTCGTTGTGTCCCTGGGCAAGACACTTAACCCACATTGCCTACGAATGAATGTGGTTGTGTGATTGGTGTTTGGTGGTGGTCGGAGGGGCCGTAGGCGCAAACTGGCAGCCACGCTTCCGTCAGTGTGCCCCAGGGCAGCTGTGGCTACATAAGTAGCTTAC
>JAVQKC010154138.1:0-17912 GCA_036025475.1 Philypnodon macrostomus
TACTTACTTACTTACTTACTTACTTACTTACTTACTTACTTACTTACTTACTTACTTACTAACTAACTAACTAACTAACTAACTAACTAACTAACTAACTAACTAACTAACTAACTAACGAGACAAACAGCCTTCGATCAGACCTCAGTGAAAAAATATGTTGATGTGGAGTTAACTGGTTACAACAGGTTATAACAACTAGAGTGATAAATTGGCAATATTTTATCATTTAAAAAATATGAGAAAATGCTTGGGGGCCGGATTAAAAAGCCCAAATCCCTGCATGTGGCCCCCGGGCCGCAGTTTGCCCACCCTTGCCCTAGACCCTTATTAGTTGCTACATTTACACACACTCCATCAACTACTCTCACATTCATTTTCTGTAAGGCAGACTTTTTTTCCACCTTTGTAATAATTTGGCATGCATTATAACAGTAAGAATACTACATAATCTTTATCTTTAAAAATTTGACACTGAACCTTTAAAGAAACATTTGTATAGACACATCTGCCTGTATCATTGCTTGGCAGGATTGGGCAGAAATAGAAAACCAAAATAGCCACATATTAGTTGATGAACTGTTTTCTGATTCAAAAGCAGTTATAAGCTTTTTTAAATAGAAAGTCTTCAGAAGAGCGTTAAAAGAGTCCAGGCTCTGCATCTTTCTCAGCTGGGAAGGGAGGCAATTCCAGAGCCGTCGAGCAGCTCAACAAAAGGCTCTGTCCCCCATGGTAGGGAGCCTGGTGGAGGGAACCTGGAGGCGTATGCTGTCTGATGATCTGAGGGTGTGGGTAGTTGTTTTAGGAGTGAGAAGTTCCTGTAGATATGGTGGTGCTTGACCAGTGATGCATTTATAAGTGAACAGGAGGATTTTATAATCAATCCGTGATGACACAGGGAGCCAGTGCTGTGACTGTAGGATGGGGGTGATGTGTTCATACTTGCGGACTTTCATTAGGATTCTGGTGGCGCTGTTTTGAATGTATTGTAGGGTTTGAATGTCCTTGCCAGGAATCCCAGCAAAAAGTTACAGTAGTCCAACCTTGAGGAGATAAAGACATGGACGAGTTTCTCTCCATCTGGGAGTGTGGACTGAGTTTGGATATGTTTCGTAGATGATGGAAAGAGGTCTTGCAGGTGTTTTAAGCAGAACTTCTGGGTCTGGGTGACTAGAATTGCACTTTATCCAACCTGCTGGGACAAATGCCTCAAAATGTCAGGGAACACATTGCATTGCAGCACAGTAAACCAGTATTGATCGCGTGCTGTAGCCAATGACATACCTAAAAGTCGATAAAGAAAGGAAAAGGAACTTGATTGGTTTTACTTCTCAAGCAGCTGTTTATCAGAGGGTTGGCCCGGGCCGCCCATGTTGCTCAAGAAGGATGTCATCTTTTATCACAAAAAGCTCTATCGGTTCAAATTTAGGGGGAAATAAACAATTAATGCACTATCTCTCTTGTGCAGTTTACCAGATTGGGCTGCCTTGGGATTTGCTCATGTAAATTTGTGAAAGATAACAATTGCAATTTAGAGCATCAGCAAGGCTCGATTGTTCCAAGTGTGAATGTGTTTGCTCTGGTTCTGCGTAGAGCAAGGGAAGTGTGCATGAATAAAACAAATGATAGCGGCTTACTGTATATGTATACTTCCTATAAGGGCAGATGGTTGTATTTCAGAGAGGGATTCTTTACAGAAAGGGGCTTACCAGGCCTATCTGGGTAGAATTAGCCACTTTGGAGCTGTCAAAAGAAATAAACAGTCTGAATCTCAGTCAATCTGACACTGGCTTACGTCCAAAGTGGGATCCCTGGACACCAAAGTTAACTGTAGTTTTTTTTTGTTTGTTAGACATATATTTGTTTTCTGTTTGTTATCATTGTTAAGCTCTCGTGTTTACCGCAACCCAAGGTAACAGATAAAAAGCCTGATTTCCCGACTTTTTACATTCTTATCTTCACTCAGACACATTTTACCCCATAAGCCAATTAAAATATGTTTAACAGCCATTAGCGGCAGTTTTCGGTGTGATGCTGGGTCAAATTAGCTTTGTAAACATTTAAAACTATGCTTTCTGGCAATGCAATCAAGAAGTCAATCATAAAGTCTTTAAAGGCATTTGCTTTTATAGTTGTTCTTTATTGTTGTTTTATATGGGCATTTTTTTTTTTGCATTTTTTATCCATGAAGTTTTTAGTACAGTTTTTGTGTTTGCATGGTCCTGTCAGTCATATAAACAATGCATGCATGAATATTGTTTACATCTATATGCGTCTGTATAGAGGAGATACGCATCTATAGCACTAGGGGTCCCTTGGTAATAGTGAATGGCTGTTGGCCACTGTGGTTCTTTACTGGCTCAGAGGGAGGTGTAAGATTTTGTCAAGCTTCAAATAGCATTCCCTGTGGGATCCAGAAGTGTGCCGCTCAGTGTAAAATTGAGCTTTTTTGGTCGAATAATCAGTACTTTGTTGAGTTGTATCTGCTGGTAGCTGGTCTAAAAACATATACGAAAAGTAGCTCAATGTCTCAGTTTTTTGGATTTTTCACAACCTGATCATTTCTGTTTTCCCACGGACAGGACTGGATCAGGTTCATTATCAAAATGCCAAATAAAGAACACCATGGCCACTATATGAAAAAAGACAGAAGTTTAAATTTGATCATAAGCTTGTGCACAATATGATCAGTAACCTAAATAAGGCAATGCATCTGTCAGCATCAGCCATAACCACTACTGTGCATATGTTATGTTAAAACCTGTACCACACTTACTGAAGTGTCTGAGTACTTGTGCAACAATTTCTGATGTATGTTTTCAGATTTAGTTTTTGTTATTTGTAAATAACAATCTACAATCTAACAAACTACAATCACCATGGCAATTACAGATAATTGCACAGACAAACCTAAATAACACAAGCTTTACAAAACATTTCCTCAAGTTAATTTCCATTTATCAGAAGTTGCTGTGCCAAACCCAGCAGGAGCTTCTGTCGTGACTGATTTCTCAAAACAACATTGTTTGCATTTTTAACATGTTGTCTGTTTTGTGTGTATAATTTGATCTCAGTTGATTTATTTTTCCTCAAAGAACAGCATTTCACCTTTACTCTTCTCCCTATGACACAATACAGAGTTTACCCTTTGTAAACACTCACTTATATATATATATATATATATATATATATATATGTGTGTGTGTGTGTGTGTGTGTGTGTGTGTGTCCAGTAGAGTCCTCAATCACAACACATATTACTAACTAAATCAAATCATTTGAATCTCCACATTTCATAGGACTACTGTTTAAATGCCAGCATAAAGGAAACAAATGTATTTTGTTGCATGAGTTAAAATATTCCATTTTGAATTACCTGTATAACTATAGGTCTTATTGTTAGAAATAATGCCTTTTTAATGCTGTGCCTAACCACATATACTTCTTTAACGGTTCTCTAGCATCCCCTACTGGTAACATTTTAAAGTGCACTATAACATATACAGTCTGTATTAATTTTCACTTTTTTTTCCTCAGAATATGCCAGGACCCAACAATGAACTCCAACAGCACAGACCCTGGCCTCTTCCTCAATGCCATCACCTCAGCACCAGCCACTGGAGCTTATCCCCAATCCAACGCTTATTTCCAAGGAGCAGAAGCTGGAGGAAGCCCTGCTTTTGTTTTCCCCATGAGCAGCCTGGATGACAATTCCTCCTCTGTGAACAAACTATGGAACAATAGCACAGTAGTTCCCAAAGGCCCAGAAATAATCCAGGATCCGTTGGGAGGTCACCAGTTGTGGCAGGTTGTTTTAATTGTGCTGGTGACAGGAATGCTCTCACTTGTTACTGTCATTGGCAACATCCTGGTTGTGGTGTCGTTCAAGGTCAACCGTCAACTAAAGACAGTCAATAACTACTTCTTGTTAAGTTTGGCAGTGGCTGACCTCATCATCGGGGTCATATCTATGAACCTGTACACAGCCTATCTGGTGATGGGTTATTGGGCCATGGGGAACTGGGCTTGTGATTTATGGCTCGCTATAGACTATGTGGCCAGCAATGCCTCAGTTATGAACTTACTGGTCATCAGCTTTGACCGCTACTTCTCAGTCACCAGACCTCTGACATACCGGGCCAAACGGACCACAAAGAGAGCTGGGATCATGATCGGTTTGGCCTGGTTTGTGTCTCTGGTGTTGTGGGCCCCTGCCATTCTTCTCTGGCAATATTTTGAGGGAGCAAGGACAGTACCCTCACATGAGTGCTACATTCAATTCTTATCTGAGCCCACTATAACCTTCTGCACAGCCATGGCCGCCTTCTACCTGCCTGTGACAATTATGAGTGTCCTCTACTGGCGTATTTACCAGGAGACTCAGAACCGCTCTAAGGAATTGGCAGGTTTGCAGGGCTCAGTTGGGCGTGGTGTCATGGGACCTAGAAGTGGTAATGGTACAGGGGAGAAGGCCCATTTTGTCCATCAGACCGGAAGTGCTAGAAGCTGTGGCAGCTATGAGCTCACCAAATTATCCAGGAGGAAGAGTGCATGTCGGGAGCTGGTGGGTCGCCTCCACTGTTGGCCCGGAATTCGCTCGTGGAGACCGGGTAGTATAAGACATGGAGAAAGGGACCCGGATCAAAGCAGCAGTGACAGCTGGAACAACAATGATGCTGCAATGTCTATGGACCAGTCTGGCTCTTCAGAGGATGAGGAGTGTGGTGGGAAAGAGGGGCTTTCACAAAGCCATACTATATTCTCCATCGTGCTCAGCCTGCCAGGTATTAAGGCCGCTGTCAACTCCCAGCTTACATCATGTGAGGATCTAGACGCTGTTTCAGAAGAGGACCCGCTTAGGGGCGCAGAGTACAGTCAAGACAGTCTCTCAAGGGGGACAACCCTGACCACAATCACCACCACTCCCGACAGGGCTAACAGCACAGAAAACAGCTATCACCAACACTTCTGCTCTCGTAAGATCCAGTCCATGCCTACTATCCAGGCTAACTCTACCACCAGTTTATTAGATGGCCAAGCCACAACCACTGCCAGTGACTCTACCACCACCAGCATGACCACCAAATCACCCTCCGTCCCTATTTCCTTCAAAGAGGCAGCTCTGGCCAAGCGTTTCGCAGCCCGCGCTCGAAACCAGATCACCAAGAGGAAGCGCATGTCTCTGGTCAAAGAAAAGAAAGCAGCTCAGACTCTTAGTGCCATTCTCTTCGCTTTCATCATCACTTGGACACCTTATAACATAATGGTGCTGATCAACGCCTTCTGTAAGGGTTGCATCCCCAGTGTTCTGTGGGCAGTGGGCTATTGGCTATGCTACGTCAACAGCACAGTCAACCCTATGTGCTACGCCCTGTGCAACAAGACTTTTCGAACCACCTTCAAAATGATCCTCATGTGCCAGTGGGATCAGAAGAAGAGGAGGAAGCAGCAGTTTGAGCAAAGACAGTCAGTGGTCTTCCACAGGAGGATTCCCAGGGAGTCCACGTAGGAGACAGACTAGATAAAAAAGTGGATGAAGTTTTGATACAAGCAAGTAAAACTGAGAAGCATCACTATGTTGTTTCTGTGGAGTTTTTGCTTAGACATCCTTCCTGTGTTTCTGTGAACACAGTGTTTGTGGTGGTACATTTGTGCCTATAACGTGTGTGCTTGAAGTCATGTGAAGGTGAAGTCTGTCCTTCAAGAATCATTTCATGCAAGTTTTAGAATGAACTGAACAGAGCATTAAAGACAAGGGCTAATAAACGTGCTGCAAGAAACATTGCGTTGGTATATCTTTCAAGTGCTATTGACTCAAAAGGAAAGAGGGAGTTTGGGATTACATTGCCTGACATTCTTCTGTGGGTAGCTAGATTTGTAAAGTGCAAAGTGGTTTTGCATTACAAAATGATGTATGTGTAATTTGTCGCCAAGACAATAAGAGTTTGTGCTGCCACACAAACCTGTGTACATGGCCTTTCTACATGGTTATAGCTTTCCTGTGTATGATGATGGATTATAAATTAATATGCGTCCTCCTTATTGCAGTCAACACAGAGATGTTATTTTTGTGATATTGGACTATTTTTGTCTAGGTATCTAGAGATTTTGAGCCAGTCTGAAAAAGATGAATTGAGTTGTGACTATTTGTGTGGCACCACAGTCAGTGAACTGCTGTTCAATGTGATGTTGTGTTTTTTTATGGTGGAGACTAAGTACTTTGGTTGTGTTTTCATGTGAAGAGTATTGATTAATCTGTAATGATCATAACAATATTCTGTTTGTGTATATTTGAATATTCTTCATCACATGATGGTTGAATGCACACATTAATACATCATACATCAGTTTGAAGTTGTACTGTATGAGGCTAATACTTTTCTGTGATAGAGCAATGATGGCCTCTAGTGGCCAAACATTGTTATGACAATGTCAGTACTAAATATAGCACAGTCAAAAATATTTTGCCAATGTAAAGATTACACTTCTGAATAAACTTGTGCAATATCACATACATCTTAAAATCATCTGGCACTAGAAAGGGTCTCACAACCAGTGTTTTTAAACATTTTTTAATTGGTCACACACAAATATATGTGTTTGTTTGTTCAAGTAATTCATATTTCTTCCAAACTGATATATTAAAAAGAGTGGCATCAGCCCAGGTGGAACTTTATTTGTAATGCACATTATTTTAATAAACGACATATACATTGTAAAAGCATCCGATATATTACAGTAAATATATATAATAAAATAAGTATATATTGAGGTAACAGTTGGGAAATTATATATAATAAAGAATGACTAGACACTAGGATTATGATAAAAAGGGGTGGTTTTTGTTTTGTATAAAAAACATCTAAAATATGCCATCACAGCCAACATTAGTGGATATTTTGTCTGCTTTTATCAGTGTGCTATAGTGTGATAGTGCATTATTTATCAAATATGAGATTTTTGTTTGTTATAAATATTGAGAATGTACACTATTATAATGTTGACACAAACATTTTGTTACATTTTAAGTATGCCAATCCTACTCATGTTTGTATTTTAAGTCAATAAACAAGACTTTATTGACAGTATTTATGTCTGCTGTGTTTAGTACTTGGAGAATATGCTCCACATCCACACATTCAGATACTTCTGTCTTTATTTGTGTGTGAATTTTGACTATGGTCTCACCTTGAGCGCTGGGCTGTATTCAAGGTAATTTTGTGCAATGGGGCTTACACTGGGACATTACATGTTCATACATACAAAACTGTGGAGAATATCAATTCTGTAACAGTCATTCTGTGAAACTAATAACTTAAATAAGGTCATTTACTGTGAAGAGTTACGCAAGGTTAATTCTCCAAAGCTAATTTTATAAGTAGAATTCCTAAACAATATTTTCAAAATGATGTTTGGCTATTTATTGATTACGCCTTTGTGGTGTGGGTGATGTGTCTCAGTGGGGTGTATTTTACATGTTATTTTATTTGGATCATAAATATATATTTTTTTATTATTGTGTTATTAGTATTACTACATTAAATGACATGATGAAATGCACACAATGTGAAAAAATTATATTAAAAAAAAGAGAAAAAAATAAAAAATGAGTCATATGAAATGACTCGGGGATGAAACTGGGGCCCACAATCAAACCAATAGAAATCAACTGTTACTGACAATTTGACATCAATATGATTAAGTAATGTGATGTTTTTCCAGTAAAACTCTCACACCTAAATGTTGGGACCTTCTGGCTTATCCAGGCTCCAGTAAACCGAACACATTTCTTTGGTTCTTTAAGTTCCCATGAGGCCTGATGCAGTTAGTAAGCACAGTCTCAGACAGTGCTAATGGGTGATGGCTAAGGAAGAGCAGACATGTGATGAAGGAAATACCAACTTCATGTGACCCATGGCTAAGGAGCGGCTCAGATGAAGACAGACCTCTGCTTGTGTCATTCAGTCAGTGAGGAACCACAGAGGAGAATTCACCCAACAGGCAAGTCTACTTTTCAGTTATTATTAAGTTATTTGTTATAGAACTGGTACAACTGTTTAAATTGAGTCTATTATTGATGATAGTTGGTAAATTGCTGTTTGACGTTTTACAACAGTTTTTGATCATGGTCTTCTTGGGTTAAGACAAAACTTTTTACATTTTGGTTCATGTTGGTCAGTCTCCACAAAGAGTTATAAGGAAACAAGATGAACACGTTCCAGTTACTTTTATGTATTTATAAAAAGAGCAATACATATTCATGAACAATTAGTAAATATGTGTTTTTATGATTGTTTTTTCCTTGACCGTGCCACACCCACAACTAAGTGTGTAAAAACATACAGTATGCAGTACATTACATAATATTTGTTCAAAGAAAATTATGGAAAATGAAATTACGTAATCTGTGACAATAAGACGTCAAACAGAAGTGAGTTTGTTAAAGCCAATTATTGAATAGAACAAAGAACTACATGATAAGGTATATTTAGAGCACACACATTTTGAACCCATAACACCATAACAATAATAATAATAATAATAAAAAATAAAATAATAATAATAATAATAATAATGAATAGATTTACATATGAATAAACAATAATGTATTTATGGTATTTTATTTTATGTGTGTATTTTCTAGTGTTTTTCTAGGTGCCAAAATGCAGACTATCAAGACGGTGGAGACCCAAGTGCCATTCCTCAAAGAGAGTTTATTCACCTCCACATTCAAAGGGAGGCGTAAAAGTAGCGTAACCAACATCCTCCGCAGACAGCAGCATACTCTCCATCTCCAACAGTGCATCCTCGAGCATCAACATCATCAAGCCCCGCACATCACTTCCCCTACGAGCTCGAGCGGACAGAGCCAGCGCGCCCCAGAGCATCCTCGTCTCGCGCGCTCGAGCAGCAGCCCGTTATGCAAGTCAGACGAGCATCATGCAGAGTGGGACAGGAGGGAGGGGCCAAAACAACTAGCGAGCGCACGTGGGACTGGCAGAGGGGGGGTGAATCGTAGTGAGCCAACATCAGCAGCATCCTCACGTCTGCCCGTGCCTGTGGTGGGTCGACAGCACGGATTAAGCGACAGAAAGCACAGCAGAGGAGCGGTTTCGGCGGATACAGCGAGCCAGGAGGAGGCGCAGCATGCCCAGCCGCGAGCGCATCAGCAGCCAGGCCTGTTAGCCAAGGGGGTCCGCCTGCTCAGGAATATGGGCAATCAAGAGGCGAAACAGAAGAAAGCAGCAGCAAGTGTTGGGACAGCGGGGGATGCCCACTGCGAAGGGGATGCAGAGGATAGAGATGTTGACAAAAGATCTAAAAAGTCACACAGTAAGAACAACAAAGTGGAGGGTAGTGGGAAGAAGAAAGGCAAATCAGATTCAAAGAGTGTATTTTCCAATATGAAGATAAAAAAGACCAAAACGAAAGGACTGTCTAAGGATGATGTTCTGGAAGATGAGAAAAACCATGCCCAGGCAGGGTCTAACGTAGTGGTAAGTCCGTCTGCTGATGATATAGGCTTGGTGTCAGATTCTGAAGTGGATCAGTTGGCCATAGAGGGGAACCAATCTGGAGCGGACGAGAATGGTCCCTCAGGATCTGATGTTGACCTGTACAGCTTTCACTCAGCTGCGGCAGACAGCGAAGACCTTTTGTCGGACATCCAGCATACGATAAGACAATGTGCGGCCACGGAGGAGATACTACAGATGATGACTGGTCACTACTCTGAGGGGTCAACCTCTACAGGCAATGGAGAAGTCACATGTAACCAGAATAAGCAAACAAGTGTAGATGTGAAAACTGAGAATGATATACCAATGTCTCGAGATCCATCTGAAAGTGGCCAGTCCAGCGAACAGAGCAGTGGTAGCGTTTTCCCTAAGACAAATAGTACATATAGCTTCCCAGACACTACTGCCACGACAACATCTTATGAGAGTGCGGAGGAGCCCCAGGACGATCTGGATAGTCCGGTTCAAGCTACTCAAAGCGTGCCATCCCAGAGCAAAAGCATGTGTATTCCAAGTATCTACCTGGAGGCCGGGGTAGCAGGTGTAGGGGCGCTTTGTGGTCAGAAAAGCATAAGCAGCACAGACTTGACCATGGAAAGAGGAGAGGAAGAAGAAGCTGGGAAACCGAACTTCCTGTCGTTGAAAAGGAGGAAGAGTAGTATGTCGTCCAATCAGCTCAATGCAGATAGTGCATCCCAGGTGAGACGGACCTCTAGCTCGTCCGCTGTCAAACTCTATCCCCCCGTACACCCCTCTTATGTGAAGACCACCACAAGACAACTCACATCTCCAATTGGTTCTCCACTAACCAGCCCAAATGTGCCCAGGAAGGTTGAACCCACATCTGTAGACTCAAGTGGAGGGGCTCGCTTTAAAAAACGTAAGCAGAGGTCCTCCTCTATTGGGGGGGCTTTGAGTGCATCAGAGTGGGCTGGGGACCTGGATGAACTGGGCATCAAGCCGAGTAGTACTGGGGTCAAATGTCAGGAGCAGGAAACGTCAGACAAGGTCTTCACAGGCGGGACATATTGGACTCTGGGCTCCAGGAGAGCTCACTATGTCCGCCAGGCCTCCAACAGCGCAACGCCCTACCTGGATGTCTTCTCTGGTGAGTCAAGGCAGTGCAAGGCCTACTTATGGGAAAAATAAACATTAGGCTATCGGTAGTAAAAACACCATTGTAAATAAACCTGAATATATAATAATATATATAGACATTAATGGCAACATAGAACAGTAAGTGCACATTTTCACATGGAGCAGAATAGCTTTCAGAAATCATATTACATTATATAATTTGCTTAAGCCATTGATCACATGTAACACATACCCTGATGCTGCTCTGGTCCATTTGCATCCACTTGGCAAAAACCAAGCCATTATAGAGATAATATCACTAACATTCTCTGGTGATTATTGGTCATCTTTAGCATCTTTCAAGTGACCACAGCCGTTTACTGTCTACTTTGGGCACTAGCACCATTACACATCTGAAAGTGGAGAGAATTCATTTGATTTTGTAATGACATTGGTAAAATCCAAAACTTGCATCAATTGAATCAGGCTAATTCCAACTATTGCCTAACCCTAGTTTCCGAGCTAAAATGTAAAAGGCTTGTGACTTTTTATTGGTCTATTAAATACAATGAGAGTACTACTATTTCGTTCCTGTCGAGAGTCTCACTTGTGCCATTTGTCTGATGGCATTTACGATAGGCTCATTATGCAATAAGATAATGATTGGTAATTAGTGTAATGTGCATGGTGATTTGCTGCCTAATGAACTCACTTATTGTCATATTATACACATTATCACAGCGGGTATAAAAGTTGTGATGAAAAGTACAATTGCCTCTGAAAAGCCACGATGACACAGTTGAGTGTTGTGAACAAAAGCCTCCCTTGAACACAACAATGGCCCTGTGTGGTCCGCTCTTTTGTGGTGACTTTGAAGGGCTCAGCTGCTCTTCACTGAGCTCATAAATCAGAGCGGCAATGACAACACTAACACCCATCCAAAGCTTTGGCCTCATTCTTGGGGTACATTGACACACACACACACACACATACACACACACACGTACTCGGTGTGCACTGTTAGATGCTAAATCCACATGGCAGCTTATCTGTTTGATAGAAATGAAAGATGATTTGAGATCCATTCACATTTTGTCTGGGTGAGCATACTTCAGTTGAACAAAGGGACTATACGTTTTCCAATACCATTAAAGTGATTGATTTTATTTAGCTAATGCTAAACGCTGTACTTACAATTACATTTATTTACGCGTTATTTTAGCGTTTATTACGCTTGATTTAAATGTGGTTTAGACCCTTAATAATAATAATAATAATAATAATAATAATAATAATAATAATAATAATAATAATGAAGAATTAGTCCTAATAGTTTCTAGACACTCAAATATGCTTTCAATTTCAGCCATTATTCATTCACTCCAGTCACATTCGTGGTGGTAAGCTATTTGTGTAGCCACAGCTGCCCTGGCGCAGTCTGCTGAAGGAAGTGTGGCTGCCATTCTGTGCCTACAGCCCCTCCGACCACCACCAAACCACATTCATCCACTTATAGGCAATGTGGGTTAAGTGGTTTGCCCAGGGACACAACAACATTATGTTCTTGGGTGGGGATTCAAACCGGCGACCTTGTTTAGTTCTGGTTTAGACCCTGGTTTAGTTGTGATCTAGAGGTGTTTTAGTCCTTGTATAATTCTGGTCTAGACCTTGTTATTTGCACTGGCTGCACTGCCTGGTGTTCTGCCTCTGACTTTCCCTGACACCCCCCACCCAACAGTATATTCTGGCTGAGTTGTCTAAGTTATTCAGCATCTTTCTTCTGCTTTATTGTAACATAGGCCCTGCCCAATTAACACAACGTCTCTTGTTAATTCTGGTGCTGTACGGTGGGAATGGGGCTTGTACTGAAGGTGTTTGATCATCACATCAGAAACACGTTTATATAAAGACAGTGCTAAAATCGCTTAGACATGTGTAGATGGTTAAACCTTTGTCATAAAAGTTTGACTACCTTGTGTATATTTTCTGTTTATTTTCCTCAGGTCAGACTTTGTTGGAGAGGGTGAGTTTGCAGCAAGAAGAAGGCTCCACAGACCAAGATGCAAAGGATCTATGTCAGAAAATGTTGGGCATGGGTTTGCTACAACCATTCAGTGACAGCAACGGGGACCACAACAGCGATGCCACGTCACCATCTTCACCTGCCTTCTTTGTAAGTCTCTTCTGACTTTAATACCGTGCAGACCCTGGTGGAGTATTCCTCATGTTATAATTTAGGCCTTTTCATCTCACTGAAAGATTCATGTGGTGCTCAGGTCCTTTAATGCACTGGTCTGACCTAATCTTGTGCATGTGTTAGCACCTTCTCAGCATGTACATTTGGATACAGATCTAAGCCTTTAAGTAAAAAATATTCTTGACTTTAAGACCATAATGAGTACATGCTACATAATGTACTGATTAGATGCCGTTCGATTGGTAAATAGTATATTTCACAGTATTTTCACCACAATATTTATATTGCTCAGAGGCTTCCCACACCCATGCACAACAGTATGTCAAAGCTCATAACACCATATTCTCATTCTTGAGTATGACTAATAAAAAAAAATGTGTCTTTTAGGCATTAGCCAACACAGAAAGCTATTTTTACTGTGAGCTCATTCATAGTTGCTAATAAATGCACTTAATAAATGTACTTACTGTAGATAAGTATAATGTATAGAGGACTTGGAGCATGCATGTGGTCATATTTACTGCCTGGCTGGACTAATGGCAGTAGCTCTAACATTCTGTCACACAAAGACACAAATACACACATCTGTGATTGCGTAGACCATCTGCTGACACAGTTATGTAAGAGCTCCACGTGCCTTGTGCTCAGGCTGCCCTTCCACAGTTAAAAGCTCACTCTTGACTCGATTGGACACAGAATCACAGTTGCTTTTTCTGTCCCTACTACAGAGTGGGGCTTGGCCTGAAGCCTGTATTATTCATCCCGACCAGAAATAACCTTTGCAGTAGCCATTAACAGAACATATCTGTGTGTATCTCCCTCTACAATAAAGACTATCTGTTCAGTATAGCTGTTCTCACAGCTCCTCTGTTGAAGCCTGCTGTATTTCATTTTTGTACATTTTCCTTTTACAGTGTCTACTGCTTAACTTTATATTTCTAACTGTTTTTTCTCTATTCCCTATTTTATCTCTTTATCATCTATAAGACACATAGGCTTATATGAATTTTGCTGAAGCCCAAAAAATTATTATTATTTATAGTGCATTCCTAAATATAATATCGGAATTCAGCTATTTTTAAAATAGGAAATTACAAAAGAGTGTTATATTCAGAACATTAAAGGTCAGCAGAATGCTTTCATCACATTTATCATGATCTTTGTTCCAACATCTTCTCTGTGTGTAGGAGGAGCAGCTGTACACCTGGGCCTCTCTTGGACTCCCTGTGGCATCTCATATATGGGAGTTGTACGGTGGCCGCAGCACTGGCAGAGCATCCAACTCCAGACTGGCCTTGCATCAGTCTTCACCAATGAAAACAGCCTCAGCTCTGAGCTCTCAGGTCATCATCATGTATAAAATCATTATCTAATCTAATCTGCATAGTCTTTCTTTGATTCAAAATGCATGCCCCTGAAGGCAGTCAGAGAATGTGTGCGGCAGACAACAGAAGACAGTGTCCTTCGAAATATGTTGTATCACATGTTTAATTGTAATCTCTTCTCTCCATTGCTTGTTATAGCTGTGAGTGTAACTCATCTTTTGTCCAGTAGAGGTCAGACTCGTCCTAAATGACTATCCAGTTAAAAGCTGGATTCTTTCCTTCTGAAAAGAATAAATAAACCCAAAGTGAGCACTGTATGACCAATACATGTGAATGTATGTTTACAGACCCTCCCCATGTGAGGCCCAGCAGACTCTGTGTCTCTGGGGTCAAATCTCTCAGTATCCCCTCTTCCCTGATGTAACCAGTCTGGAGCCAGAGATCTGATGGAGTCTAGACACAATGGACTTTCCTCACCCCTCTACAGCTCTTTGGCCTGTTCCTTAGTTGTGGCAATTTTACAGTTATATGTTCAACTAAAATGGAGTTTGGTCAGTTTTAATGTTTTTTTTTTTCATTGATTCATTCATTTTTATTTTTAGTATAAGTAACTGCATTATATCAACTGCAAAATAAATAAATAAAAAATACAAACGCAGCAGAGAGAACACACAAAGAGGCTATATGCAGTCATTATCAATGCCATGTTTGAAAGAGAGTAGGATAAACCCCACCTCATTCTCTCGAGTAACACACCCTTAATAATATGTACATCTCTGTTATGTCCTAATTTCAATGTTGCTTTAGAAACAAAATATTTTCCACTGTAAATGTAGAATAATTCTTGTTTTATTTGCTGACAGACAGAATCGAGCAGATTGAAATCGGGCCAGTCTTCCTCAGAGGATGAAGGCCTCCATGTGCCTCAGCTGGAGCGTACCATCAGTGACCTGCGGATTAAGATGGCAGCGCTACAGTGCCCACAGGCCAGCTCGGCAAAAAGCAAAGAGACAGATAATAGTGTTGACTCTTCAGGCAATGGCATCCTGCACAAGACCTCACAGGTGAAGGGAGGGAGGGCACCGGGAAAAAGACAAGATGTGTGTGTCCAGACCTCACCCACGGATGAGGGATTTAGGATCGACATGGTGCCTATGAGCCAGGGATCGGGAGGAAATTCTGCCCCCAGTCTATCCTCAGTGTGCCCTGTGTGCAGTGTATGTCAGAAGAGGCAGCAAAGTAGTGCTCCACCTGCAACTATATGTGCCCCACTACCCCCTCCTCCTCCACCACCACCACCACCACCTCCTCCACCTCCGGGCATCGGCCCACCTCCCCCTCCACCCCCTCCTCCGGGCATGGGACCCCCTCCGCCTCCACCTTTGCCTGGAATGGGACCACCTCCGCCGCCCCCTCCCCCTGGCTTCGGCCCTCCTCCACCCCCCCCTCCACCGCCAGGTTTCGGACCCCCTCCACCCCCACCTCCGCCCGGAATGGGTGCACCTCCGCCACCCCCTCCCCCTGGCTTTGGCCCTCCTCCGCCCCCTGGCTTCGGCCCTATGCCCTCCATGGCTCTTCAGGAAGCCGCCCCTGCCAAGGCCTTGATAGAGCCCCCCAAGCCAATGAAGCCCCTGTACTGGACACGCATCCAGCTGCAAGCCAAAAAGTAAGTCAATAGATAGGCACACATCATTTGTACGCAGGTATGCCCCCAAACGGTAGAGAATGGAGAGGAAGCTTGTCCGGTTAAGATAAAGATCGTATATACATGTCGCAACAGCAATAGAGATGCTTAACCTTGTGGAAAATGAACGTGATGTAGTCCAGGCTTTGTGGAGAGCACAGGATTGACTTGAACCAGGTTTTTCTTTTCCTTAATAAGGCTTGGAAAATTGTAGTCCAACTAGAGGCTACAAATAGATGGCTTGATTTACTTGCGAGCGAGGAACTTGATACTGAAATCTAAATATAATTTGTTGGCCTAGGGATTTGTCAAGTGTTGTCCATTTTTCTTGAGTATGATGACATCTGAGTACTCATAAATGAGCACAAATCTAGAAATATCACAAATTCCTATGGTAGAATAACATCATCCATTATGCTGTGAATGTGTATGCTTTGTATTTTTAAAACAAAATGCTGGCAGATTGAAGCACTACTTGTTACATTTGAAATATCTCCTACTTCATTTTATCTCCAGGCAAAATGACACTTTGGTGTGGGAAAATATTGAAGAACCGACTGTGGACTTTGAAGAATTTGTGGAGCTCTTCTCCAAAAGTGCTGTAAAGGAAAAGAAAAAGCCCATTTCAGATACAATTAGCAAAACTAAAGCCAAACAGGTACAGTACCTTTAATAATATGTCAAATCCAAGCATGCACTATATCCAAACATAAACATAAATTATGTAAAATGTAGAGTCCATACACAGTCACACAAGTCTAAAACAGGACTAAACCCAGATTTTAGCCAGGAATGAACCAGTTCTAGTTCCAAAATGACAAAGCTAGGTCTAAATCAAGACTGAACCAGAACTTAACCAGGACTAATCTAGGTCCACCTTAAATGATATGTCTTATAATGGGCAGAGACATTGCAGTACAATGATTCTATCACATCCTCAATCGCACTGAAAAACTCTTCTTGGGCCGTAGTATTTTTTACATTCTGTGTATTGCCTCTAGCTCGGTGCTCCTTTAAAGATGTCCCTATCCTCCCCAGTTTTCCACTTCTTCTCACTGCCACTTGCCCATAGCTGCTTTGAGTGACAGGAGGAACTGTTACAGCCAGACAGCTATTATGTGGTGTGAGCTCTGGCTCCCACCCGACTCCCCTGTGACTCTATGTGGGCACTGGGCCAATAGCTCGCGTGCAGTGTGGAAACCTCACCATGCTGATGACTGTGGAGAGAGGAGACCAGAGAAAGAGGGACCAGGCCTGTTGTATTTTATACTGTGGTTTCTCCCATAGTGCTTTCTGTATGACTTAATAGTCAGGCTGTTTTCCTTCACAATGTCCTTTGTGTCGCTCCATCAATCTGCAAGTTAAACATTTGATCTACAACGCACAGTTCCAGTCAAAAATATAATGATGATGCTGGTGGTGCTCTGGGCTTGAGTTTCACCAGGGAGGAGTATTCCCTTTAATTAAGACCCAGTGGAATCAGCGTATAGCTTTCCCCGAAACAAAATGTTACTCTCCAGCACACACGCTGATGGAAAACCCTTCTTAGCAATGATAACCCCATGACCAATATTTATTAAATGGTATGTGAACTATGAAAACCTGAGTGTACCTTTGAGACGCTTCATTTGGAAAATTATTGGTGTGAAAGTTTGCACATGCTCTGCAAAGAAAGACCAGGGAGTAGGAATAAACTGAAGAGGGTGTTCTTTACCACATAGGTTGTTCTGAGCATCTATTGACAGACCGATTTGCAAAGCAATACATTTTGTCCAGAGCCAGAAAAGTGTAAAGGTCAGTGCCTTGTGACAATACTTTTTTGGTTTTGGAGCCTTGGACATCCCACTCCTATATATATCCAGATAATGTCACTTATCCATTCTAACAGCATCCATCCATCCATCTTCTTCCACTTATCCGGGGCCGGGTCGCGGGGGCAGCAGTCTAAGCAGGGATGCCTAGACTTCCCTCTCCCCAGACACTTCCTCCAGCTCTTCCGGAGGAATCCCAAGGCGTTCCCAGGCCAGCCGAGAGACATGGTCCCTCCAGCGTGTCCTGGGTCTTCCCCGGGGCCTCCTCGGGGGTGGGGTCCAGGGGGCATCCGAAACAGAT
>JAVQKC010154149.1:0-11607 GCA_036025475.1 Philypnodon macrostomus
CACTTTTTTGCAATTTTGCCACTTTGACCCTATATAGACGACGTCCCGTAGGTTATAGAATATGGTCGTAATGGAATTTTTTCTTAGTTTAAACCTGGACAATGTGTGTTCTGAACGCCGGGGGTCTACACCAAAAATCATGTTTTTCAAAACCCCAGGCGTAATGTATTTTCAATTTTGAAGAGCTTATACAGCTACCGCCGTTTGAATTCGGCCAATAATCTCCCCACATTCAACCTTCCATACCATATCACCATACTCCACTGTCCAATCAAACGGCTGATCTAATTTCTCTGTTGATGATGTTCCAGGATCAACATTAACAAGGATTTTAACTTGTTAAGGTTAGGGTCAGGGCCATGTTAGGTCAGAGTGAAGATTCATAGAAAACTACAATGTTGACCCTGGAACATCAGCCACATGGTGAGAGCAGATCCACCCCTATCAAATATGGGGCAAAAAGACACAAATAATATATTTAAAATCCAAATAAATTGGCTTATTAGTAATGAGCATTGGCAATTTTATTAGCATCTGTCGCTGCAATCAATGCACTACTAAAGCAGAGCAGCAGTTTTCGGTTTTGTGCATAAATGAGGGCTTTTTCCAGCTACGAGTATACATGAATGTAGTGAGACATCATACACATGATCTTATTGCACACTATACACTTTCATGTCATGGCACATAGAAGTGTTGCATATGGGCCTCGAGTTTTTTCTTCATGGATTGGAGGAAGTGTGTGGTGATAAAATCATAACAATGTGTATCACAACCTATATATATTGTAAGAAGAGCACAATTTTTTAAAAAGCATACAATGTATTATCTTCTCAAGGCTGCTATGCATCAAAGGATCTTACAGAAACCCCCGCTGGCTGTATTGGATTACATAATTGATCACACTATTTATGAACAATTTGATTAAAAGAGAAAATGCTGTCATCCATTTTAAGAAGGTCAATGAAGTGATAGGCTAACACAGTGGTGCCCCGGGGTTTCTTCTTCATTGTGTGTCATGTTAAAAACACATTGTGTGTCATGTTAAAAACAACACGCCTATGAAGACTGTGTGACCTTGGGCCGCGTCGTTCTCTCTCCCCCGCTCTGTCGTTCACTTTGCTCTCCGCATTACCCCGTGTGCCAGATACGCCACCAAAATCACTTTATTATAGTCCCCAGCCACACGATACAATTTCTACTGCAGCTACAAATAAGAAAAACATAATGGCTTCTTGTGCTGGTTGTGAGGCTCTTACACATTTCTGCTCTAATCACAGGATTTCATCATTTACTCAGTTTTCACACTTCATACTAAAATAAATATAATTGAAATTTGCCATGCACACTGAGAGAACATTTTTGAGCATGTTGTAATAGCTTGGATCCAAACTCTTAAGACTTTATTTTGGTGATTTTCTGGTAAAATACATAGAGCTACATGTAATCATTTCTAGCTCTATGTAAGATTACTGTGACCTAACCGTATAACAATGATGATGCCAGATTTTGACTCGTCCAAAAGGGAGGACAGCTTTTCTGAATATGTTGCATGAGTCCTCAAGATGTTGCATTATTCTGTCATTCATGAGAGAGCCTAAAATTGGTCATCTGTGCTCAAGACGACACATCACAATGTAATGTGTGATTGGCTCTGACTGGAGAGGAGAGGAGGAGGGACCTTCAGCACAACACAGAAATATAAAGTGACTGGGCATTTTGGAAACGTGGATGTGCATCACTTTTGCATAAAAAGCTTTTTATGTGCGTATCCATCTGTGCTAAATGCACTGCCAACAACAGCATTTTCAAATTGTTTCGAGATGCCCCAGGCAAAAGACATTTTCTCCTTTTCTGTACCTCTGGGACTCGACTGAAAAACACAAAAGGACATGGTGCTCTGAGCTAATGTGCTGCGGATGAAGACACTTGTGATCATTATTTCAAGCAGATACTCGAGCAGTGATTTCAAAAGAAGGCTGTTTAATAAGACTGAGAACGTCAACTGAGAACGTAAACTGAGAATGCAAACTGAGCTTCAACACTGAGTCTGATGCATTGTGACCAAATCACATGCAAATGTATGCACTCACACCATCCTCACAACAAACAAAATAAAGACTTCATGATGTTTTGTTCTGTCTAAACCCTCATAATTATCACAAGTATCATCAGATCTTATACAGTGTTTAAAACGGCTGAGCTGCTAACTCCAATGTGTAATCCATCTCTCCATGGGGATGAGCGGAGAGCTTCAAGGTCAGAAAGGCAGCGCTGGGGCCAGGGGTCTAGAGTGTACTACTCGCTCACATGATCAAAAAACATTGTGTCTGACAAACTATGAATAATTCCTCACCATTTGAGCCTTGATTCTGTATTTAAGTCAATATTTCATGTCCCTCAGCAGCAGGACAGACTCGGAAAACCACCAAATATAATATGGGACGCATGTGTTTGTTTTGGTGTGTAACAATGACTGGAAAATGGGGTCAATTAGCTGTTTCATGTTCTCATTCTGTGGTCAAACCCTGCGCTCTCAACCTCTTTACACAAACCCATCTCCCACCGCAGGCTCAGATGAAGCCAGCATGAGCTTAAAGATAATTCTGCTGGAATATTTAAGTAAGTACCACACGATTAATGTGAGATTTGCATTTGGTGGCTTCATTGTTCTGTAAATCAGGAGCGAGCGCTGATGAATCGCTGCATAATGCACTTAGCCCACGGTACATTAGCGTTCGAAGTTCCACCACTCACTACAGAATTCTAAATATTTACAATCATCTTTTACACAGTTACGACTGGCATTGTCAATGAAAATCACTCACTCAACAATCTTGATATGGTTCATTTCCACTTAATTATACATGAGACAACACTGGCTCCCAAATCATATTTACCCACAAGTGTAGATAAACTGAATATAAATGGGCAGAAAGAGTTATTTACTATAGACCTGAACTGTCGGCCCACTCCCTGTTTGGAAAAGCCCGTGTTGAAGCAGATAGGAGCGTGTCTCCTTCTCATGGCCCAGGATTTCTGACGGCTGCGGATGGCCCTAGTGATCAGTGTAATGAATGACTCTGGATGTTATTGTAATGTTAGAATTGTCATTATTAAGTGATGATATGTCATTAATCCATTATTTCCCAATTGCATAGAACTGTTACTGTCTTGATGACAACCCACCATTTTCCTGCAAACAGTCAAATGCTGTATTAGCGTTATTTTGCGGATGTGGGATATGTACAGTGCCAGCAGGAATGATGATAACATTTATGTCACGCACAATGACACACGCTGCTCGGTGTGTCCCATAATTAGGCCGTCGGCATTCAGCAGATTTGAGGGGATTTGTTTTTATATACAATACTATACTATTCGCAATGCTATTCAACCTTGACTCAAAATGCTACATGTTCTGTCTATTAGCTCAGCCCCGTGAAACAAAAGCTATTGCACTTTCAAATGAGCTCGCTGTATAATGCGGCCCTATCATTATGACAATGTCCAGGAAGTGCCTGAGGGGAGACTGTGTGTGTTTCCATGATAAACTATAAAAGAGTGGACTCAATGCAACAAAACACTTTTTACGGGTGATTGGAATAAGATTGGTTTAACTGAATTGCCCGTATTAGCATTTTTACAGCGCTGTATGTCGCTGTCCATGCTGCAGTGCTGATTATGGAGGCTCTGAATTCACCAACGCAAGAGCAGAGTGTGTTTTTAAAAGCACACTCTAACCACAAGATGAATGTAAAGTGATAAAATATGACAGACATGGAGACGAGTGACTGCAGCCGGCGAATTTACTCGTCCGTTTTATTGACAGTGTTTTCACAGAGTGTCTGGTCAAAAAGCTGTTTCCTGAAGGAAGAAAGGTTCACTATATATTTGGTGGCTCACTTGGTTATTTGTAAACCAGGAATAAACAAGGTCTAAAACAGTGCTAAACCAGATCTAAACTAGGAATAGATCAGGTCTAAACCGGATCTGAACCAGGTCTAAACTAGGAATAGATCAGGTCTAAACCGGATCTGAACCAGGTCTAAACTAGGGATAAATCAGGTCTAAACCGGATCTGAACCAGGTCTAAACTAGGGTTAATTCAGGCCTAAACCGGATCTGAACCAGGTCTAAACTAGGACTAAACCATGATTAAACCAAAGATAGGTGCAAATCAGGACTAAGAGGAATAACCAGCATAAACAATGCCAAAACTAGGTAAATATTGTTGTTTGTGATAAATTCTAAATTCAAGGCCCTACCAGAGCAGTATTAGGAGCCTGCATCCCTCCAGTACAACCACTGAGACACAGTGTCTGCTTAAGAAGAACTGCTTAAGTGCAATTTTGAAATCTGCTCTATATTTGGTGGCTCACTTGGTTTCAAATGCAGTCCTGTCAAGTGTGAGCTTTCTGCCACATGCTCGGGCACCTCTCACTCCATGTGGCTGACTTCCTGCCCGCTGGCCCTCCCGCTTGGTCAGGTGAGTTATGAGCTGGGGCCTTTACAGTGCCACCACCCCCCTGCGCACACACACAGACGCAGAGAGGCACAACCAAGTCATCTATTACAGTTCCTGTCAGGCCAAGCGTGCAATCAATACTCCCCTCCGACATGCATGCATGTGATGGAAGCCAGGGAAGATGGGAGGAGAGGAGGAGGACAGACAAAAGACTGTTGCAGAAGGGCCAGGGAGTGTAGGGCTCGGGGGCAGAGAAGAGAAGAAAAATATCAAGAGGCTGCGGACGGTAGTGTATAACAAAGTGGGGGTGGGAGAGTGGCAAGACGGTGTATGGAGAGTGGATGTGGGTGGACAACCTGAATGCTGTATATAATGTATGCTCCTGTATACTTCTACAAACTGGGAATGTGCTGACGACTACAACTTAGCTTCAGTAATAGAATCTCATTTCCAGAATACAGACTGTATCGAGTCTCTAAAATGTCACGTTAAAGTCCAGAGCTTCTGTTATGTAAGGAATGTCATTTTCTTTTACCCCGTCCCTCCCCTGGCCTCTACAGCTTGGGATACCACTTTGACCAATAGTAGTCAAGTTCTTAAGTGGTATGACAACCCACACAGATTCTGATTTGATGTTGCTGTAGAGGACAGGAGATTGTAGCTTTACCCCATCACAGCTATTTACGATATCATTTTAACTGTGAACTAGAAGCACCAGAAGGACCCAGTAGGAAAGCCTTGGCATTATTTTGCAATTGTAAAGCCTCAAATCAGGTAGTCTTTTAGTTCAGGGGTAAATGCTTTAGTCGTTGAAGCACATAGATCTTGCACCTCAGGATTATGCTACAACATGTCATTAGTTCCTATAATAAAAAAGATTATGGAGCACATGGGGGTTGGGGTTGAGGGTGAAACACACATGAGAAACATGAGATTACGAAAAATATGAAAGTGAACCAACGGTAGTGTATAACAAAGTGGGAGTATGAGATGGAGGACAGAGTGTGGCAGGAGAGTGCTGGGAGAGTGGCTGTGGGTGGACGAGCTATATATACTGGCTCAGGTTCAGGAATAGATCAAACCATTGTGTTTTTTGCGATTACCTAACACTTACAAACAGTAGCATCCACCAGCAGCCGACATCAAACAAACATTCATTGACACACATAGGCTACAACCGCAGAGCTCATCTTCATGCTAAACCGAACCAACTCTCCACTAAAGGGCTTCTGTCGTCTGGCCCGCAATGATAACGCAAGCAAACACTTTCCAAAACACAGCACGCGTACACACTGGGTTACCATATAAAAGATTCACTGCGCCCAAATAGCCACGCTGCCCTGTATCTCGGCACACAAACCAAAGTCTTCGTTATTTAGTTCCGAATGGAGAGTTGTTGATTCAGTAAAAAAAAGTAATTATTTGCATGGATTTTGGATTTTGAAATGAAATACCTGCAGGCTGCTTTACCCCAAGAAGATGCGGGGCGGCTTCGAAGGCTTAATGTGGATAATGTGGATTGAGCTAGTGTCAAATGATTGTTGACATCTGCATTTTCAAGCATCGATCATCAGTGTTAAAACGGCTAATCTCGAGAAGGCTTTGATCAATGATGGATGAGGCTCTTCATGTTTCACTGGGCCAGCACAAAACTATTTTATAACATTCAAATATTGCTCGGTGCTTTGAACGTTTATTGACTGTAGATGATGGGTTAGTCATAGCTGGTTTCTGAAGTCAAACTCCAGCACTTTTTCCAGAACTGTCTAGCTTTTCCGTGAGCTTACAGTTATGCAAGATACATATTTTTGATTTTTGTAATTAAAATGTTTGACTCCAGACCTGCAACACAGTGTAGTTAAGAAAAGCTATATGTTCCAAACAAAAACACTTTTATGGTATCTCTGAAAAAGAAATTGAAGAGAGAATTGCAGATAGTGACTGAAAAGTATTATTCATTAACTCATTTTACCTACTGCTCTAGGAATGACAGTTAAAGACTAACAGAGTCACAACCAGGGCTATACTATTCACTCATTAGGCTCAATGTTCATGGTCGCAGTTAGCAAATTGAAAAGGCTGCTGTTTTTTACACAACATACTATCCTGAAACAAAATATATGTAAAAATCTGTAGGTATTTACCCTCCATGAACAACGTCTTGAAAGTTAACAGTTAATATTTCAAGTTTAACAGTTAATATTTCAGTTTTTGTTCAAGTGTTAATGCTTCAGACGGGTTTCAAATGTGCTTTAAACGGAATCATGGGTTTTAAATCGCATTATTTGTTATACAAATTGATACTTTGTGCTAACAGAGGCTAATTCACTAAAACCATATCATTATGCAGTATATGTGCCTATTATCTTTTATAGTATAAATATTTCAGTTGAAAAAAGATATGTTTTTGTAAAAAAAATACCCTGGACTATACCAACACATTGGTGCCATTTTTATATAACATAGAGTAGCTGAGTTGGTAGAGCGGCCCAAAGGTTTATAAATCATAATTTGCTGGTTTTTCAACAGCACAGTAGCATATAAGGCCTCCTGCTAGGTACTCCTGACTAGAATTATGGCTCAAAATCTGGAAATGGGTCCCCGGGCGTTGCTCATTGACGAATGGGCCGAATGCGGAGAAGAAAAGATTCACACAGGAAACATAAATAGGTCAAATTATTAAGAGCCCTTGTTATCAGCGTGTAGTGTTAATGGTATATAGCTGTATTTGCAGGAAACCGGAAAGACTAGGTGGCCCGAGGACACAGCTAATTAAAACAAACAACCAAAGCAAATAAACAAAACAGAATCAATATACTTACAAATTAAACTACAATCTAAAGACTCTTAATATAGTGTCTTTCTTCTGTTTTACATTCTAACAACTTCCACAGAAGAAACACTAGGCTACATCGAGGGATACACATCTGTGCACATCCCCATATAGGTCCCTACAGTCGGTGGAAGAGTTCATCTTCTTTGATTCCTTGTGATGGGGAATTAGGCAGCCTCTCCAAGTGTGGGCTTTCCTCTGCTCCGTGCCTATCGTGAAAGCCTGTGGCAGCTATGTGTCTAAACCATGTTCTGTGAAAACCTCCACATGGCATTGCTTCAGGAGTAAGACAGTAAAGAGACTCAGAGGGAAGGCTAAAGCCAGGCCACTAGAGGAGACACTTCCCACTCTATTTTCTCCCCTTATAGGCATGAAAATTCGAAACAAAAGCCGACTGCGACTTTGGTTCTTCCTCTCGAACTGTGCGGTCCAGGAATACTGTGTGTGAGATGTGTGCTCCAGTTTCAGCGCCGCGTGGAGCCAAGGTGATCCCTGCCAGCCTTTTCTGCCCCAGCATTTAGTATTCATTTTCCAGGCGATCAAACCTGCAGCCAGGAGGTGTCACAGTTTTCCAACACATCTAAAGTGTCCGTGCGTATAAGCTGAATTTGCCAACACGGGCATGGTGCGGTGGCTGCTGATTGGGATGAGGGCTGGATCTGCCAGGGGCCAACCGACACAGAGAGACCATGCTGCCGGACTAGTGAACCTGGATGCTTCCTGCTAGAGATGCATAAAAAGAGGGAATACAAAGGGGAGGTGAGGAGTAGGGAAAGACCAAAGAAGCAGAGGAAGGAAGGTTTGGGGGGAAAAAATACAAAAGAGCACTAACAGGAAGGAAGAGCACAGCAGTGGCCCCTCTAAATCAAACACGAACCAACAGACAACAGAAAAAATATGCTGCAGATGCTAAATTAGTTAGTCTGCTCCAGGGTAGCTGTGGCTAAATGGGTAGTTTACCACCACCAGAGTGTGACTAAGGACGGAATGAATAACGGACTTTGAATTCTTTCTGCTTTAAGGATACATGTTTCAGAGTGCTATTGGTAAACCAGTCTGGGTCCTGTTGAAACCAATACAGACAAATGAAACAATAATAAACTAGAAGCACACTGAATATGCGTAGATTTGGTCCCATCTTAGTCACAGAATCACATAATGCACTCTGTCAGGGTAGTAAATCTGGATTCTTCCTGCTGTGGAAGCTGAAGAGATGAGTTGGACCCAAACAATGAGGCAGAGGAGACAAAACAGCACAAACAGGATGAGGCTGAGTGAAGAAGGATATGTAAAAACTGTGGAGGAGGGGAGTGCACAGCAGTGGCCTGGCAGCGTGCTTACTTTGGAGTCAGGCTAGATGGCTGCAGGGGACACAGAACCCGGCCAGATCTGGTCATCAGGACCCAGCTCCGTCCTACTTTCCGTAATGGGCCTAAGCCGAAGACGGGATGATTCAAGAACGACCTTATAATATGGTATAGCCGCTGCTCCTGCCTCTTCGATGTGTTGTGCTGGAATGAGTGATGCAGGAATCGGGCCTAATATTCAAACAAAGCCCTCGGGCCTGTTTCGGGATGCACACATACACACACACAGTCGTCGGGAGCTCGTTGACACATGACCCCATCAGGACAGCGCTGATGAGGTGCACAGGTCGCCGGCCCATCTGTGTTTGGACATATGTGAGTCTGCGCACGAAGACAGCTCCTGGGGGCACAGAGCAGCATGGCTATGTGCCTGCTTACTTTGGCTGGAATATGGAATAGTGGGCTCATCTAAGGTCTCATCCGAGCTTACAAAGAATTATGAGAGTGCTCTAGCCTTGCCAGACAGAGCCATTCTTCTTCTTGGAGAAGTACAGTGATTCCGAAAAATTCAAATGCTCAAAAAACGTCCTATTAAGCGTTTCCCTTGTGGTACATGAAAGCTTATCTAAAGTCTATGTTAAGTCTACAATGTTCTTTTCTGCAGTTGCAATGAAAGGTGGTTTAATCTGTGTCAATTTCTGCCGACACCTGAAAATCCAATTTAAACTGATATGGATTGGAGTTATGCTTAGTAAAGAAACATAAAATAAATTGGCTGGAGCTATTCTCTTCTAGATGCTTTTTTATATTACAATTGTTCATGAAACTTTCAGCCAATGTCAGGGAATGTCTAGTTCTGGGGTAAAGGCTTTATCAACACAGAACAGAGCACTTGCATATACTTGTATATACAAATCCTCGATCCAGACAGTGTTTTGGATCGTCACTATTTAAAGCTGCAGTACTTGATATTTTTGTATTACCTGATGTTATTTCAAAATTCACAGCGTATTAACAGCCAATTTGATTATTTTTTTTGTTGAAATGGGAAAAAAAGCCAATTTCAGACTGCTGCTTGTTATTCTGATACTTCCTGGTTTGTGTGATAGTGTGGATTTCTGAGTCGTAAAAATCCCCTGGAACGGCCCTTGATGTTGAAATTCCTACTCGGAAACTCAGGGCAACTCGGACAACCCCGAGATGAAAAATCCAACATGGCGGCGCCGTATTTTACAAGAAAATAAAAAATATAACTCGTATAATATTCAATGAACTTGATTTGATTTGATATGAGCCGTTCTCTACTGTCAACCCGGTACCTGTTAGCATGCTGCTGTGGTGTATGTTAGCATCTGCAGTTACAAAATATGCTAAAATCTCTGTTGTTGCTAATCCTGCTAACTGTTAAATGAACGTACTATTCTTCCACATACATAATGTCCTCTGGAAAGCACAATCTTAATAAAATATCTTTCGTATGTATGTGATTATGTATAAAAATCAGATTACAGAGTGAAATATATAGTTCAGGATTCCTCTTATGTGCAGCGTGACCTAATTTTGTAAAACCCAGTGCACTGTCTGCATCTATAGTCTTATATATATATATGCATGTCCTCCCCGGCCGGCCCCAAGAGCTGCACCGAGCTGTGTGAACTTTCATCAGTCTGTGAAGGCTTGCCCCGGGTTCTACTGCAGGCTACGATGTAATGGACTGCAGCTGCACACACACACTATTCACACACTATACACACAAGACCATAAAAAACATTATGTGGACAGGTCAACAACCAACAGCTGCTGCATCTGTACGCATGGCCGGCAATCTGAGATGTACAAGCACACATCAACAGAGGGCACGGCTCTGAGCGGATCTGCTTTTGTTTGTGTAGAGAGTCTTGTGTGGACCAGTGCTAGTTTTAAACCCAATACAGACACAATTACTTATTTTATCTTCTGTAGCAAAACAATGGCGGAGTCACATGGAGGAGATAGCACACACCGTTTGAACTTTATTTTTTATTATTATGAATTATTCTGTAGTATTGAGGAGTGTCTTCTATGGATTTGACAACTCTAGTGTAGCCAGCAAAGACAAAGACCACAGCGTATCATTATATTTTTGTAATAATCTTTTTCTTGGCAGTGTTATCTACCCCCAAACGAGGGGACAAACCAACACTGATCACAAAGGCGTTGCCAAGGCCATCAGTAAAGCAGGGCTCCTGATCCATCTCGTACGCCGGTCCTGTTGCTATGTGAGTTGCTATGATTGACCAGTACATACACAAGCACACATGTACGGTCACTTAGTCCTCCAAGAAGATATATGTAATCCAGGAGAGCTCTGCCTTTACTGGGCCGAAGCTTATGTGAATTGGAGATTTTGAAATGGACAACTCAAAACTGACCTCCTTTATTGTATAAGCTAATGGATGGAGGTGCCACTCTTACTATCACTGAAGCAAATTATGTATTGAAAAAATCACTTCACGAGGCCCTGCAGGCTGCAACAAACACACAACAGCTGACAAAGTACATACAAGCTGTTAGCAGAGCCGAGGAGGCAGCATATGAACAGAATATTATTAAGACTCACTAGAACATACACTGTTGAACATACATTTGGTGGAGCTCTGCCAACGTCTAACAAACAGCAACAGACAAAAACACAGTAAATCACAGCCCGATTTACTCAGAGAGGTGCTGTTTAGCGTAAGCAGTCAGAATGATTGAACCTGTTATTAGTGGGCGTGCTGCATGTCATTTACCATAAGAAAGAGACACACATGATGAACGCACGATCGAGACACGTGGTTAGACACCTTTAGATGATCCGGCCCATAGTGTTTTACCCATAACTCCCAGTTATAACAGCAAATAGATAGATAGATAGATTTTATTTGCCATATGAGTGAACAGGTTCACAACATTAGGAATGCGTTGCGGTATAAGTACCAGGGCAGCCATTTACGGCGCTCACTATGCACTTCAGAAAA
>JAVQKC010154194.1:0-14211 GCA_036025475.1 Philypnodon macrostomus
TTATCGCGTTCACAGCTAGGATCTGCGGACGCGGACGCGGACGCGGACGCGGACGCGGACGCGCACCGACGTGATTCCATAATATCGGCGACACGCTGTTTTCGCCGATATAATTATGAGCAGGTGAATAATGTGGCTTACATTATATCTCACATGTGACAAAGGTTTGACATTTTGAGGGTCATCTGGTCTTAGTTATATTATATTTTAGGTCTATTGTTAATTATTATACAAAGTTAGGAAATAATTGTGTAAGTCTTTAGATTTTTCATTAGCATCGTTGGATATCGGGTATCGGTCCATCCACAATGCCCAAATTTTGGGATTGGTATCGGGACTGAAAAAGCCACATCGGGGCATCTCTAGCAATTAATAAGAACAAATGTGTAGTCATAATATTACCTGCAACTCTTCGATTTTTGATAAATAGTACTGTCTCAGCCCTGTGCCTCCTTTATTGTCCCCCATTTCCGTCTAAAAGAGAAAAAATGAGAATGAAATTACACTTGGTTGACCAGATCTTAATATTTGACATTTCTGACAGTTACATGGGTTCAGTATTTTAACTCTGAGCTTTCTGTTGCGTTTTCCAATAGCTTAACTAACATTTGAATGACCAGTGTTTTGCGTTGACATGAAAAACTATAATTACTACTATAAAAGTAATACATAAAAATATATTAAAAACATATCCACTAAACCAACGTATCTATCACAGAACTCGTATTGGAGCATACATATCAGGCGTGCAACAACAACACAATAACCATAGCCAGACAATGGTCTAATTAAGTGATTAGTAACGAATGTGTTTTCTAAGTTGGACACCGGGACATTTTATAGTGATTTGAAGAAAGTAACTCAAATCTGACAAGAGTTAGCGGTTTAGCGTTAGCTGCTCTGGCTACAATGAGACAGCAAACCGGCAGCTCACCAGACATTCATTGTATTAGGCGTAAGCGTAATTTCTGGGCTACTGTCTGCAATCTACACTAATACACAAAATACAATAGTTTCGTATTTCGATTTAATGTCTAATGGCTCAGTTTAATTTTATTGTTAGATTAAAATAAACCAAACAGGAGAAAAAAAAACACTTACATGGTCACCACCGTCCACCTCCATCTTGAAAAAAATTACTTCCGCTTGCAAACCAGCCAACTTCCGGCTTTTTTCTTTAGCCTATTTTTTTAAGGCTCAAGACACCACCCACAGTCCATTTTGTGAACTTCACTGTGTTTTATCGTTCCTTCTTAAAAAAAGTAAACGGTACATGCCTACTTTTGTTTATTATATTGGTCTATTTATCATTTTCAAATACTATGCATATAATGTAATTACTTTACTTTACATTACTGTGGGACACATCCTTCCTCCGTCCTTGTCCAGACACAGTTTAGTCCTGCTTTATAAAAAATGTATAGCTGGTTTAGACCTAATTTAGACATGATTCGATTCTGGTTTAGCCCTTAATTTTGTAATCCACATCCAGTTAGTTAAGAGCTTTAGTCCAGTAAAAGGTACCACTTGGAATGAGATACTGTCCTGTGGTGGTGTGAAGATTTTGATAACCACTGCCTTAGGCCACAATCATGGTCTTTTCAAAGTAAAACACACATACTGCAAAACAAAATATCTAGATTAGTTTAAAAATTTAAAATCTTGAAATCTGATTAATAAGATCAAGTAAGTAGTTTTGACTGATTTAGATTTATTTACTTATTAAAAAACAGAAGAAACCAGTGGGAAATAAAACTCAAAAGAAATCAAATAACTAAGGTCTAATTGCTAAATAAATCTAAACTACCTACTTTTTTTTTATAGTGCAGTATTACAAACTCTGTAGACTTTGCATACTTCCTAACAGTATGAGGGAGAATGCCAGGTTACATCAGGGCGCGCTGTTATTTGAGTAGAGTTCCTTTTTGTGAGACCAGATATTCCTGTTGTAACACAGCAGTTATTAGGCGTCTGGACCAGCCCAAACATGCAAACCCACAGGAGGAACATCACTTTGAAATTTAACGGCTGTGTAGATAAAGGAAGGCCTACTTCTTCAGTACTAAACTTCTAATACTACCAAAAGCCAACCTGAGTGAACAACAGGACTCATTTTTTACAAGTATGTTTATTGTAAAAAATACTAAAATGTATAAAAGTTATGGCTCTTTGATTGTCAAAACACAACATGCAAATTAACTGTGCACAAACAGTTACATCAATGTTTCTGTTTACAAAATAAATTGGCACAGCGATATATGTCAATCCAGGTTTGAAGATCCCATATATATATATATATATATATATATATATATATACAAGAAACTCTTTACGCCTGCATTGCTGTCTTCGCTTTCACAAAATAGTATCACGCCTGTATGGCAAAATCCAGTTTACCACAATTTTCTTGACATTACCACATTCATTTGGGGTGGTAAATATTAAAAAAGGCCAGTACAATACACAATACATAATGTAACAATTGTTTTACTAGTATGATCAATATAATTGCTCTTTCAAATTAATGTGTGAATTAGAATTTTTTTATCTAAGATATTTATAAAAAAGATATCAACATAATTATGAAATGTTAGCATTAACCTCACCGTTGTGTGGACTTAATTGCCTTCCACAGACCTATTCCTCACAGTATATCTATCAGACACAATGCAAGAAATCAAAACAACCCACACCTCAACAGCACCATAGCTTACAGTTGAAGTATTTTGTACCATTTACAAAATATATTGCAACACAAAGCAAAGATTGAGTAATTTGTACAGTTTTAGTACAGAATAAACAAGGAAAAATCTTAATGAACAAGGATCAGCACCAGTCAAACCAGTATTTCCAAAGATGGCTTAATTACCTATTAACCTGCAAAATCAGCTTGTATTGACCCAAGCTTTTTAGCACATAATATTAAGAATCAATTTGAAGCTTTAGGTTAGACGGATCCCCAAAACCTGCTCCAGCTCCTGTCTTTTTTGTTGCACCTAAAAATGGAAAAATGTAACTTTAATTGTGCAAAACATAAAGGGTAGTGAAATATTTGGTCACATGCAAAAGTCTAGATTTTCTCACCTTTGAGAAGACATATCTGCCCACAGCCTCCGGGACCCATGCCCCCTGATAAAAATCTGCCCTCCGCTCCTCCTCAGGGTTCCCAGTCACATCGGTCATAAGCTGCAACACCCCAACAATCACACTTTATTGTCAGTAAATATGTAATATATGTAATTTAGACATTTTGTATCACTGTCAACAAGACACATACCTTCAGATCTCTGCTTTGAGACTTCATCCAATCCTGAATGAACTCCTGTGGATTATTGCTGAAACTCAGCATGAAATCTCTCTCCATCTTCAACTGATTAATATACTCTATTGTCTCGTGGATCTGTAAAAAGTCAATAAGTCAACAATTTAATTATTCACAAAGTCACAATGCCATGCCAAATGTCCTTGGTTGAGGGCAGTGCGTATGTGTACCTTAATCTCGAGGGTTGCTATCTCCTGTTGATTGGTGGTGGAGGATAAGAAGCTGTTCATCTGGCCCTTTAGTGGGTCATCCACCTCAACATCTATGTCATAGCAAGCTGTCTTCTTCTGATCGTTAGAGTCCACGCTGCACAGGGAAAATAAAATCCAAGACTGTATCAATATTTTGCTAAAAATACAAAACAAAAACTCAAAAGTTAACAAATTTCTACCTGATCAAGTGATTGATGATGATTGGATCTGGATGCTGCAATAGACCTGCCAGTTTCATGGGGATCTCTGAGAACCTCATGCGGTGACAACCAAAGATCTGCACAATAAATGATTCAATAGTAAACAATAGTACAAAGCAATACATGTACATTTACTATATGTGCCCCCAAATGCAAAATGCCAAAACTGTCCCAAAAACTATTTAACCAACCATGTTAAGAGACATATGACTAATCAGAGAAACAAGCATCACATGAAGTCCGTCCCTTTCAAATAAACGTTACAGTTTGAATGTCAAATCTACAAACACATTTCACTTTATTATAAAATGAATAAGACTTTGTTTTTTAATGCAATACCGGACATACCTGTCTGAAATAGCGGTTACAGTTAATGTACTCCTTCTCGTGGCTGTCCTGCAGCTTATTGTTTTTTATATAAAGCCAAAGAGCTTGCATGATGCTGGCACGTGTCTGTGTGTGTACACCCAGCAGACGGGCCAATCGAGGGTCCAGTTTGTACTGAGGAGGCTACAAAAGTGGTGAGATTTATTATTCAATTACAACTAAACTGCCATTATTTTAAGTGTACTAGATACATACCTGGTGGTCAAGCATGAGGAGTAGAGTGCATTTGACATTCACGTCACCAGGACGTTTGACCTGAAATCCATCAGTTTCCTGAGTTGTCTGCATCCTGTGCCACTGAAAAGACAAAGAGCCAAAAATCTTTAATGAACAATAACTCAGATCTGGTTTTAATTAATTTAATTTAATTTTGATTGCTGATTTGATTGCTGATTTGATTGCTGATTTGATTATTTGATTGATGATTTGATTGATGATTTGATTGCTTGACCCTCTCTCTTGGATTAGACCAAAGTTAGTTATATTTTTCAAGCCCAACATAAATCTCCCTTTTCAAAGAAACTGAGAAAGAATGGTTTCCAAAACTCTAGTGAATCCAGCTGCACCCCTCTAACAGAGCAGCAGATGAAGTGTTTCTGGCGAAGTTGCCTGATACAGACTGAGGTGGCCACATCACAAATGATCTCATACCTCCACTAAGTGATTGTCGGGTCCATACAGCTCTTTATCAAGTTCAATCACCAAGCTCTTGAAGAAGGATGAGAACTTCTTCTTCTGCTTACCAGGCTGAAAATAAAAAGTCTCATGTCATAAATGTGACAGAAAAAGACAAAATAAAATACACTGGTGCCATGTTTTTTGCACAGCAAGCTTAAACAACGCATTAAGCGTGACCACACTGGGGGAGGTGTGCTGTAGACAACTAGAAAGCGCTATTGCACCCCACCCTCTCCCAAGCTGTGTGAGTTTGCACAACATGTGCTATTCCACTCCTTCTCTTACATCCCTCTGTTTCTGTTCACCATGCAATCCTCCTACGCATGCCTGAACCAAAGAGGCAAGAGACAAATTAACAGCAAGAATCCTCCTTCATGTGGCCCCAAACGCCACAATGAGTCGAGCTACAATTGATGAAGGGAGGAAAGGCCTGTCAGCTCTTGGTATGCAATGACCAGTGGTTTCAATTCCTCGTTTTAAAAGAAGGCATAAGCTTGTGCAAGAGCTTTTTGGAGCGCAGAGGGGAAAGCTGTAAACACACATCTGGTTGCATGCTTTGAGACACAAGGCAAACCAGAGCCAAGTGACTGTGAGGTTAGAAACACAATGAAAGGCAATGGACAGAACGGAACATTCAAGAGCAGAGCTATTCACTTACTTCCTCCAGAAGTTTGCCCTCCACTCGGAGCTCCCATGAGGACACCTTCTCTGCTTCCTCACCCTCGGGCTTGCTCGGGGTGTATGTGTTGGAAATGTAGATCCTGAGTTTGCGCTTTTGCTATTCATAAGAATGAAAATGTTACTATATATTCAGATGTTATATATTTATTTTAATCTATTAAAGGGAAGTAAGGAACAATGTGGTATAATGCCTTTTGAAACTGGTTAAGCAAATACATTTAAAAGTGTAAATCTTAGCTAGGGTCTTTTACTTCTCTTATAAAGTATTTGCGTTACCATAATGGGTTTCTTGATGGCTTCTTGAATCTCCATTCGTTTTCTGGCAATGGTTTGATCTAACTTTCTTTCAAAGGCCAGTAGGTCCATATAGGCCTGAGACTCAGGAACAAGATCTCTGATCTAAAACAGCCACATTATAGTAAATCTATAAGCAATTAGAAAAAACACAATGCTACAGATCACACGTCCTATTGTTTTGTATCATTCTTACCCTCTGGGGGAGAACCTTATCTGCCATCTTGCGCCTTTTTGTTCTGCAATGTAATATACATTACAATTAAATGGGCTATTTATAATTTCTTAAACAAGAATACACCATTCTCGTAAGATTGAATTATGTTATTGTGCTACTGCAGTACATTACTTTATTACTTTAAAAATGAGCACCTCAGCCTCCTATTAACAATACCACTCTTTGTACAAAAGAACATTTTTGTCTCTTTAAGCAAATTATACAATTTAGTCTCATTATTTGTACATTGAATTCCTTACTTCAATTTTAAATACTGTATTTGAAAACCAACTGAGCATTTCAACTCCTTTTATGAATATATCGTGACTTCAAAGTAAAAACACAAAAATAACTGCAAATCAAGTCATGAGATACACTCGTCCTCGTGTCAGTGCAGCAGCTTGAACAGTGAGTGGATAAAAATAGGCACTGAATGCAAACTAGTGTTTTCAGAAAATCAAAAGACACGATCACACACAGAATCAAATATGTCACACGTCTATGAGCGTAAGTAAGTATTGTAGAACGTCATTGAAGCCTGTACATAGTTACAAAAGGCTATTTGTTCCATTATATAGTAAGTAATAAATAATTAATATTGCTGTAGATTGTAGCTATATTGAATACCAAAGGCACATCTAGTTAAAAACACAACTTTGCATCATTGGTCACAGTTCTATGGAGCCATCCAGGGGACATGAGTGAATATTTTAAATTGGGCCCCCGAAGTATACTAACTCATTCCCTTGAGTTACTAAGTCGGTGCCTGTAACTCGGGAGAATGAGTTAGTATCCTGGGGGCCCATGTTAGTATCTTGGGGTATCTTGGGGGCCTGAGAAAGTCTCTCATTTTAAAATATTCACTCATGTCCCCTGGTAAAGTTCCTCTATCGGTTCCTTCTCACTTTGCTCTCATTCTTTTGTTTAGAACTCACCCGCCACGCCTCAGCCCTCCCAGGGTATCTTGTTGTTGCTGATGTAGAAAGCGCTTCCTTGAGGGGTCCATAGTTGGAGGCCCCATTCCCGGACGCATGGACATGTTCACACTGCCATAAGAAGGACCAGGGAGCTGACCTGCCATCGACCCCATGAGGCCCCCTACTCTACTCGGTGGCATCCCAGGGCGCTACACAGAAAGAGGAGAGCCAGGGGTATTATTCTATTAACCTTAACATTGTGTACAAAAACAGGTTTTACACATTATCATCCAGATTACTAATTAGATTTAATAGTAATACAAATGGTAATTAAGCCTCTAATGGATGTGCAAAAGTTATTAACGGTTAATAACAGTGGTAGTGAAAGCCCATAACATTGCAAATGGTGTCAAACTGGGATAATGCATGCCTGCTGAAGCCGAGCGGTGACAGATTGCGCACATGATAAACTTTTGTTTTCTGCTGACTGACAGGCAGAAAAAAGCTGAAGGGAAACCACGTTATTATCTTTCTCACAATCAACAAACATAATTCTGTTTACTCGAGACAAAAAACAGCCTAAATACAAAATTTGTAATTGATCACTAAACGTTGCCCGTGACATAAAATGCGGAAGTTGAATTAACAGCTTTATATTTAGCAGCATAACATTTTCACTAAAATTTTTATAAAAAATCCAAATAGTGTTGTAATACCTGAGGGTACTGTGGTCCTGTGGTCATGGTCCGGGGGTATCCTGTCGGGGCTAGGGGCATCCTCACACCCGCAGAATGCCCCAGCCCCACATTCATAGGATTCATCGGGTTCATCTGCGGACCCGAGAAGCCTCCTCTTGAAGCCATATTTCAGCTCTACATGTGGTCCAAAAGTAATAAAAACTTCGTTAATAAGTTAATATTTAAGCTAGAAATGCACGTCTTTACTAGGTAAAAAATAAAGGCTCTAAAACAAAAAATAGGAGTTTAAAAAGCGGCAGGTCTGTTTGACAGCCAACCACGATGTCAACAAAAAGCTAGCTCACGTTAGCTCCAGTGAGTTCCGGGGTTGCAAACGCCTACTTTTCAGACCATCAAGAGTCCGCCTTAAAAACGTTTTAACGGTTGTCTTTACTTAGAATTGTTACCGACTGTTGGACTAAATGAACAACTAAACTATTGTACTGATCATGTGAGCTTTTACAAGTCTGAAACGCTGTACTCTGACCTAGAGATCATTTTGGACGAAGAGCAAAAGAGAAATTCGCACAATAAATCTGAACACCTTTGCTTAATGACCGTGATAATGAATTTAAAAATGGTTATTTACTGTAAAGACATGAATTAAGGCTAGAATATTGGTGGACGTTTTTGGTAACCTGTTACTTTGCATTTGCATCGCTTTCTATATCAAGTTTTAAATGAAAATCACAATATTTACAGAATCACAAAGCATTCAGCAAAGTATTCAGTACGTATAAAGAGTACAGACTTATGAGAGCGATACAATAATCGGCAACAATCACTGAAATGACAGCACCCCCTCGTGGTAGGACTTTGTTTTGCAGAAATAAAAATCACTTTTAAAACTGAGACTTGTTGACTGGTAACACATCATTTATTATGCTAAACAGATGAAACATACTCAGCCATGATAGCAGCAATTTCTGAATATTTACACATCACACCAAGGATATAATATATAAGCCTTTACAATGTAAACACATAATACAAAGACTTATTCAATGCTAAAAAATGATCCGATTTATCCACAAAACAAAAACTGATACTTGCATTTATAATTAGCACTTCATTCACTGATTTCAAAGAGTCTCTCACATACACACAGAGAACCTTTCAATGCACGTATAATAAAAGGCAATCACTAAGCAATGATTGTCCAATTATGTGACACTTTGACATTAAGTTATTTTACACAGTTTGAATATAGCAATACACCTGATGCTTATCTTTTAATATACAGTATGCCTGTACTATCCCAGTTGCCTCTGCTTGGCCACTGGATAAATGTGTGCAGTGAAAAGCATGTAGAGATATTCATATACTTTGGACTCCAGCAAATGGTCTTAAAACAATAAAGAAACAACTGAGTACGGTTTGTTTTCAAGTTCTGTCAAGTATAATGTACAAGGACTGGCTGCTTTTGATAATCAGTAAACACTAGAAGTCCCCTATAACATACAGTAAATGTCCTTGCATTTCACAACAAAAAGGCAGAAGTGTTGTTGGTCTCGTGTGTGCGTAGTACAGGTTTGTCATTGAGGGAAGGCCTCATCTTTCATCAGCATGCATGGGCTGTCCTGGTTCTCCATGCGACGTCTAGGACCCATTATGTCTGGAGAATGGAATAAATATAAAAAGATATCAATACATTGTTATCTCATGTGATACCCAGTGTTTCTCAAAGTTTACTTTTGAGACTGATTTTTAGTTCGTAGAAATTGATATTTATTTTCTCCATTTCACTTTTAAGCAGTCACTGTAGAGCAGGAGTGTCCAGAGATTGTCAAAGATTATCACAGAGGAGGGCCACTCCCTGAGGTGATTGACGTCCAACTGGTATCCATCTACATTATAACCACACAGAAAAGTGGACAGATATCTTTTTTAGTTGGATTATGTAGAGTCACATGCTGGACAATTTGGGCCAATAGAGAGGTAAGCCTGAGGGACGCAATAATTTGCTCTGCGGGCCGCATTTAGCCCCCGGGCCATAGTTTGGACTCCCCTGCTGTAGAGTAAAAAAATGTTACACTGTTTTTTTCTAGCTGTTTATTAGGGGGGGGCATGTTAGTGTGTTAGGCAGTAAGTGAACATTTGTGTGATGGTAGGAAAGAGTCAGAATACCCAGTGTCCTGACGGTGGCTAAAGGCTAAAGCAGTGAGGAGGGGTACAGGGGACGTCTATGGATTACTATTAACTTACTGCTTTTATGCTTGAATGATTTGGATCTTCTGGGTGAATTTGGATTCTGAAAATACAAAAATATGATATACATCATTTTCTTATTCCACTCTTTTGATGATTGTATGACAAAATATTACCTACCTACAACGAGACCATACAGACAAAGCACACTGTACTGACAATTTATTTGAAATTATGGATTTAAAATGAAATAAAAAATAATACCTTTTCCGATTTTCTTTTCTTAGCTGCACATACGCAAAGGGAGAGAACAGACACAGATTAAAAGGTGCTTACCGTGTGCGTGTGCGAGTGGTGATGTTAAAACAGACCCATAGAAAACGCATACCTTTCTTTTCTGCCCCATAAGACCAGTCATTGTCATTGACATCGTCATTGTCTTCTTGGTCACTCTCTGACTTGTTGTTTGTGGTGGTGTTACCAGCAGTGACTATTCTGTAACAAAGCAATGTGCATGTTGATTTGTCTGTTAAAAAGTCGGCATATTGATGTGTTGGCGTTTGTCTTGAAAAAAACCTACAGTTAAAAGGTAGCCTACTTTATTGCCCCCTTAGTGAAATGTCTTCTGCATTTGACCCATCCTTTCAAAAGGTGTTGTCTTTACGGGCTCCTACCTCCGGTTGGCGATGCGGCTGCTGTTGCGTCCCATTCCCAGACACTTCTCCAGGTGAGGAGCAAACCTGGAGGCGGCGATGCTTCGATTACAGTTGGGACACACACACTCTTTGTTTTTCCATTGGTTAAACACTTGGCCAAAGACATCCAGACCTGGCTGGTCCACAATTTCTACAAAATGAGAACCATCAAAGGTTATGTCTTTTAACAATTCCTTTAAACAGAAACGTTCTTCTGCAAATGCCCAATTACCAAAGTCCCTCATGCTTTCTTGGTCCGTGTCATCCAGGAAAAAATAGCCCTGTTTGACCGCTCTGTGGACCTCAAAACAAAGACCTAGGCAGGCATCCTCCACCAGGTCAGACAGGATGTCCTGAGCTAGGCCCTGTAGAGGAGGCGAAAGAACGGTGTGGACTTCACATTTAACGGGTTCTTGTGCATGAGACCGTGTTGGTGCTTTACCTCCAGCTTGCTGTTGTCCAGGCTGGACACTGAAACCTCCTCCATTTTCATTTGACAGAACTACCAGATGAGCCGACACTGCTGTGGTCATGCTGTAGCGCAGCAAGCATTGGTCAAAACAGATCTACAACAGAAATAACCCCACAGTTAGCATCACTACAGGTTAAGCCAATGTGTGTATCCATTTGTATCAGTGTGTGAGATGCCGCCACTTACAACACGTTGAGCACTGTCGGGGAGTGACTTCCCACATTTATATCCTACAAGATTAACACATACACACCGTAACTTAGCGTGAGGGCATTATGAACTGTAACAACACAACAGACAGACGCAAACAAGAGCCATCTCATTTATCAAACATAGAGCTGGTCGGTCACATCAAAGTAGCTTAGCCCAAACGCCTAGGAAAACAAAGAGCGTGGCTATGAATAGAGACTACACCAAGGAGTGACTTGAGGCGCGTTCCTCGTCTGAAGACACAATAAGAGACATATCACCAAACACTGAAAACTCTTACCGGCGTCGGCCTAAGTCGAAACACTGTAACACATTTGTGGTTGAGCGAACCCTTTAGACTTTGAAGAAATGGGAATGACTAGAGCAGGCTGGTCCCTGGACCCCGCTGCTGCACTGCGGCGGTGTGCGCCTCTCTCAGCTCCTCAATCAAAACACGAGGTAATCCGAACTACAGTGGGGTTATATTCAGATGCCTTCCCAAGATAAAAACCGCAATCACAGACTCTCAAATCTGTAATTATGTTTATTTACCCATTCCGGCAGACGTCCATCTTTACAACAGAAATCAGACAGTAGTAATCGATCGCCACACGGGCTCTCACCACCACCAGGCGCGTCCTCTGCGCACTGCACAGCTCACCCCAGGCACCAAACATGAGGCATTAAGTTTATCATTTAGGTGATAATAAGCGATGACAAAAAATCTGACTTTAGTGCGATAACATAAACATAACAAAACCAACAAATGACGCACATGAATTTTATTTTCAACACTTTTTTGATAAAACCAAATATACAACATAGGTTCTGGATTAAAATAAAAAAACAAAACTGTTCACTGGAGCATTGTAATCATAATATTATGCTCTGTGCTTCTTCGTGGATTTAAAAGATATCAAACATAATGTCATCCTCCTCTTCCTCATCATTTTCAATTGGCTGTAAATCAACATAGATAACTTCATTTTATAACTTTAATAGAAACTATTAAGATAATTGTAGAGTGAAAAATTGCAAATGAATGACCAACCTCAATAAGAATTATATCATCACTGTCACCACTGCTACTGCTGCTGCTGCCTAAGTCTTCATCTTCTGAATCCTGTGAAGGACAGAGTAAATATCAGCATAGCATCCATGACACCTATCGTTTTATATTTGCAAAACTAATTTAATGAAGTGTTTTGAAAAAGTGACAGCATTATTTAAAATTGCATTGCAAAAAAAAGAAGAGAATATTTGCAGATTATTTGTGAAAAATTGACTTCGTTCTGACTTACTGAGGTTCTGTGATATAATGTTCTCAGGCCCCTTGAACGTCGTAGGAATTTTAATTTCTGTGGATACATATGTATTTAGAAATGTGTAACAAACGCGAAACTTGTCAAAAAAGAAGCCTTACCTTGGGGTTCTGTTCACAGTATTCTTGCTGCTCTGTGGCTGTCAAAGTCTAAAAAAAATAAAAAATAAATAAATAAATAATATATATATTAAAGCACACAGAATTAATCTTAAAATAAGAATACTACAAAAATCAATGTTTACCTCAAACCACTGCTGTAGCTTCATTGAATAGGTCTGCAGGTTTTTCTCAACTTTTTGACGATAAAGCTGCTTCTTTTGGGGTGAAAGACTATTAAACTTAGCCTTACTGAAGTCTTCCACACGAGTTTTCTTTTTTGTCAATTCTTTATTGTAGAAAAGTTCATGTGCAGTTCTGCTCCAATAAAAATAAACATTTATCTCTGAAAACAAACATGTTAATATATGTGACAAAACCTGAATATTATGATACTGACCTGATCGGCATGCAAGGTTCACCAGGAAACTGCTTGTCCTTTTATGAAACAAAAAAGTATTATAAGTATTAAAAGTATTAAAAGTATTATGTACAGAGCTTTGCAAACTATTCACCTCACTTACAACCTGGCTATATGGAGAATTGTGAGATTCATATCAGTCAAACTACATCACATGCCAACAACTATGCATTTGCAAAATACTTTTATTGTAAAGCTAACAAGAAATGTTACAGAAAAACTGAACCCTCGAGAATAATATTCACAGACTTTTACAGAGGTCCCTGAAGTAATCTCATCCAAGTCGCATAATTAGTTAAATAAGTCTGTCGGTCACAATCATTTATTTGTTTTACAATAAAACATATTTTGCATAGTTGTTGGTATGTGATGTATGTTGTAGATTGACGTGTGATGTATGTTGTAGATTGACTGACATAAACCTCATAATGATCCATAAAACAATAAACATACATAAGGGGTGTGAATCCTTCTGCAAAGTGCTGGACCCTCTATATGAGATAAAATGTCTTACTGTGGGTGGTCTTGTTTTTAAAGTGATCATTTTCAGGTGATGCTTTTGGATCATCCAATCCGCCTTCTTCCTATTCATTCCCTGTAGCACATACCAGCTCTGGTAAAAATGCAAACATGAACTGAGTCAAATCAAAACATGTACAATACTTACCCTCAACAGATTATTCAGCTTGTCATTATATTCCTCCTTCATCTAAAAACAAAAGAGTTTTACATTTACGTTTGCTTTAACCAACACTCACAAAAGTCCACCGTCTTCACACCTTATAGCAGCGCCTACTGTACTCGGCCTTTTGCTCAGGGGACAGTTTCTTCCAACGCTGAGCCCAGACGGTTGTAATCTCTACTTGTGGAACCCCAGTCATACAAGACTTTTGTTCACGGCAGAACAGATTATAAGCAGTCCTACAAACATACATTAACCATTTAGCCTGTTTCTTTTTGGAGACATCACAAAACAAAAGCACGTTAAACAGTTTAGTTTTGATTTATTGTAATGCATTTACCGTATTTTCCGCACTATAAGGCGCACTTAAAAGCCTTTAATTTTCTCAAAAACCAACAGTGCGCATTATAGTCCGGAGCGCCTTATATATGGATTAATTCTGGTTGTGCTTACTGACCTCCAAGCGATTTTGTGTCACACGGCGCTCAAGGCGCTCCTTCAAAATGTTTTGGTACGACTTCGGTAAACTACAAAGCTCC
>JAVQKC010154195.1:0-43324 GCA_036025475.1 Philypnodon macrostomus
GGTTTGGGGGCGGGGCCTCTTAATTGCTCGTTAACCATATTAAAACCCTTAGGAATCACCCAATGTCTGATTAAGGTCCCCGTTGGTGACAGTTGTAGCAGACGTATGGGGCAGACGTATGGGGCCGTTTCGCCAATATACACCTTGCTGTTGGGGACAACAGCACAGGCCTAGTTATAGGTATAACATTACATCTCTTATATAGCCCACACAAAGTATTAGCTCAGAAATGATTTGGCTTCATATGTACCATCTTCATATCTAAACCAGGACTAAAACAGAATTAAACCAGGTCTAAATGGAACTAAATTAAGACCTGAAATGCAAAGAACACCTGAGTAGAACTAGAAAGGGCCTGGGTACCTCAAGTGGTCTGACTAATTGAATATACAATACCTTATTTTTGAACATTTTAATTTTTTTGTTGTATTTGTTGCTTTCGGTCTTTGCCTTTATTGTTTACAAAAAGATTTGTTGCCAACCATAAAATATAATCAATACAACAGAGCATCTTAATCACTATATATATATGTTTGTCAGATTTCAGATGATAAATTCTCATTGCTGCTGCAATACTTAGAGGGGCTTCGAGGGGGCGCAAAGGACACCACCGTTCAGAAGGCTTTAGTTTTGGTTCAACAGTCGGGAGAAGAACCTGATGATACAGCCATCCAGCAGAGGGCGCAACGAGCCAGAGAAGTCATCCAGCTGCTGTCCTGACAAACTGCTTAGACACTAAAGACTGGATCATCTATGGACTTTTTGTTTTATTTTATTTACATATTGATAATCTGTTTGCGACTACTCCCATTATATGTCCATCAGCAAGACTAGTGAGTCTCAAACTCTGTGTCAGGGAACCAAAAGTGGGTCCACAAAGATTTAAATTTGGTCACCAAAAAAAGTTCAGTTCAAAAAAGAACATTTGTTTTTGGTATGTTCATAAGCATCATCAAAAGGACAAAATAAAAAAAATAAAAGCATTCATTTATTGACTAAAAAGGATTATAAATAAAAAACTATTAACGCAAAAAAAAGACCAAACATATTATTTAAAAATGACCCAATAATGCTGAATTAAACTAAAATGTTGGGTTGCCATTATTATGGGGAAAAAGAACATACAAAGAACAGACAAATGGCTAATAAGACATTGCAGTGTTTACTAATAGTCATTTGAGGAATGTTTGTAGTGGGTACATGTTTGCGCCTGTCGGGACATCATTTGCTTATTGTGTAATGTGTGTTTTGGTCCTTTTGTATTTCATGGTTCATTCCAGGTCTTCTTTGTTTAGACAATTCTTCTGTAATTACTGTGCTGTGGTATTATAGAAACACTTTAGAATGGCTCACCTCTAGCAGTAATAAAACAAACTCCTTGATATACACAAATATTAAATGTTATAACTTAAGTGTTTATTAAGGTTGACGCTTTGTAAATGATCTATTAACTGGTCCCTAATACCAACTAGTGTGCAGTTATTATAAAGTGTTACCAAATGTATTTTGTATGCAATGGTGTTAAATACACTAAATTAGTCTTACGATCTATATATAGAGATTTTTTTTTCTTCATAAAAAAGCTGAAATTTAGTGTATGCAATTATACACAAATCTGGCCACATAGTGATTTAAATTAGCAATATAAAAGATTGTATACAAAAACACATGAGTATTGGCATTTTTACTAATTGGAGTGAGCTTTCCGTGCATGTCTTTATCTTTGTCTTCAAAAACTGACAACCCCTTTTTCCGACCACAACTCTTTTTTTCAGATGGTCATCAACTCGTCTAGATAGCGTCTAGATATCACAAAACCTTCCTGTAAATTTACAAGCTGAAGTGTCCAGTACACTTCCCAGCATTTATGGATTAATGGTGCCAGCGTCTCCTCTTGGATGTTGATCTAGTTCCGTTTCACGTTCTTGTTTTTTTGCAGTACCTGTAAAAAAAAAAAAAAAAAGTTTCAAGCCATGAAAAAAATGTTACTTTATCCTGTGAGCTATATATCTATATCTATATCTATATATCTATATATATATATATATATATCTATATATCTGTCACTTACTTAGTTGTGAATCAAAGGGAATATTATGTAGTGTGAGGAGAGCTTGCAGTCTTTCAACCTCTTTTCTCTGTTTTTCAAGTTCCTAAAAGTATATACAAAAGTGAATCAATGTGAGATTAAATGGATACTGCAAATCTGTGAAAACATACCTCAGTACATTGCAAAGAGTTTTGAGTGTCCGAATTGGATGCAACTTTATGGGAATCCAGCTTCACTTTGTGGCTCTTTAATAGGCCCGCATCCTCAAAAATATCTCTCAAAAGATTATTGTATCCCTGTGGAAGAATTTCATTATATTTTAGTGTTTTACGTTTAGTTATCACAAAAGTAAACGCTATCTTATATGTTTTTCTCACCTGGTCTGTAATAAGACCTTCATAGCGAGCTTGCTCTGCTTCATCCCATTCATTTTGTAGTGCCTCGGTCAATGTTGGATACACTTAATATGAAAGAAGAAATTCATAGTAAGTTCTTATTGATACTATGTCTTACCTAGAAGAACTAAATGTAAACTAAACTTGGATTAAATCAGGATTAAAATTGGACTAGACTAAATCAGGTTAGGGCTGCAAGATTTTGAAAAAAATAAATCTTTTGGGGGTTTTATGGCAAATAATTTGACTGATTAGATTTGTGGCATTGTTTTTATAAACTAAGTTTTAAGATTTTAAACATTAGAAAGAAAACAAAAAAAAAACCTTTTTTACACGTTTTGTTTTGTGCAATTTCGATTCAATTGCGATTAATTGTGCAGCCCTATCAGGTATGAACCAAGACTAAATTAGAAGTACCTGATACATAAACCTGGATTACAACAGGTCTAAGCTGGACCTGAACCAGGACTAAAACAGGGTTAAACTGGGACTATACCAGAACATAATTAATCATAGTAAGTTCTGAGTATAATTCAACTAACTTGTCTTACCTAGAAGAGAGTGTGGATGGCAGACAAGTGGAGTCTCAAAGGTTAAAGAGTACACACAGGTGCTAGGTTCTGAGACTTGAGCAAGCTTGCTACTTGAGCTACAGACAAAAATCACCTTAAAAGAAAGATTTTGTAAAAAGTTAACAGTTAACATTTGATCATATTAATTGTGTGATATACTGCCTGGTCAAAAAAAAGTCAGACACTAATATTTCGCTGGACTGCCTTTAGCTTTGATTGCGTTGCACGTTCGATGTGGTAGTGTTGATGTAGTGGCCAATCATGTGTGAAAATGATGTCTCATGCTCTTTCACAATTTAAGCCCGATGAATCCTGGCATTGTCATCTTGGAATATGCCCGTGCCATCAGTTAAGAACAAAATCCATTGATTCAGTATATTTAGGTCAGATGGCCTCACTTAATGTTGCTGAACCTAGACCTGACCAACTACAGGAGGCTCTTACCTATTTGCTTAGTTAAATCTAGGTGGCAACTTTTTTTGGGCCAAGCATTTTGGGTCTATGCATTTAAAAGGAGCAAACCCAACCTTTGTTTCTCTGTTTCTTGTTCCACATGGGTCACCTTCTCTCATCCACATCCCAGTGAATGTGTTATTTTCTACTTCCCACTCCTGCCAGATCCTATAAGAAGCACATACAACTCTGTCATTATTAGTTACTTATTTGCATGTGGTATCAATGGTCCGTTTTTGCAGCACCATACCCCAGTATCCCGCTGTAGGCGTTCCACCTGAAAGTCTGCTCATGCTGTGTGATGTTGTGAAAAGGACAAAATTCATATTTATACCTGCAGAGACCAAATACATGTAACAAATGACACAAATGGAGCTCATGTTGAATGTAATTCTTACATTGACTCTAAGAAGGTAAAGCATCTCCCAGCCAACCGATGAAGGTGTTGAGGGCCTTAAAAAGACATTAACATGAAACATCATGACAGTATTAACATTATTTGTCTAATTTGAGGCAAACTGCCACACCAGAAACTGGAGAAGGGGTCACTCTGGGCTGTAGTCTGTTTGCTTGAGCCATGAAGGGATTGTTCAAACTAAAGAAACATAAACAATGGCTTAAGACATACTGCGCAAATTGAAGTAACATACATCATTTTTGTAACATACCCGAAAGTGTTGGGCTCCTCTACAATCTTCATTTTGCCCGCAAACACGCTGCTCACTGTTAAATCATGACAGCTGGTTCAGTGTAAATGTAAAAGAAATAGTAATTTAGCATAAATAATATACTTACAGAGGAACAGCACAAGTAACCACGGTGTTAGTAAATAACTTATTATATAGCAATTATACATGGCTTATTTTAATCAAATATCAAATCAATGTAGCAAGCGACATTTCCTGTCCTGTGCTAGTACCATGTGACTGTCACCTGACCAAAATAATGTTTGCACATGCGCGTTATGGTTATAGACGGCATGCCATGATAAAGTACTTTTACAAAAACAGCTAAACTGATTGTTTTATAATGTAGGTATAATCTGACCGAATTCATATTAGTGGCGTATTCTTGTATGCTAAACGTCGCACTGTAAACTGTGGTTATTTTCCGCGCATTTTCTGTCCTAATTTAGCCTAGCATGCTAATATGCCACTAAAGTAAACGTATTGCTGTAGTTTGTTTTTAGTAGGCAACATGGGCAAAAAGAAACCAGCCAAGTTTGTGCGCTCTGACAACAAGGGCAAAGAAAAAAGACACAGAATGAAGGGGAAATCACTGGAGACCTTTACAGACGAAGTGCACACAGCGTTTGAAGGTAATTTTGAATGTGACATGTATTTTCTAGAATTTGTTTTATTGGGGCTTTTTTGTAAAGCTTTGCATTTAGTAGTTGTAGATTTATTAGTATTGATTAATAAAGAATGTAGCATATAATAATGAATTAATTGTGTAATTCACCTTTTTTTTTCTTAATCAGCAAGTCTTCACCTGGAGGAGGGAGCAGAAGGCCCTGAAGTGAAACTGCCTTGTCCTCTTGCCATGTGGGAGCTGGGGCACTGTGACCCCAAGCGCTGCACTGGCAGAAAACTGGTTCGCAAAGGCTTTGTCCGTAACCTGCGTCTCAATCAAAGATTTAATGGTCTCATACTGAGCCCAATGGGTGTAAAGTATGTGACGCCAGCAGACAGGTGGGTAAACTGTCTTTATATTATAATATTTGGACATTTTAAAACACATATTTTCTTCTACAGAGGAATTGTGGCTCAGAATGGATTAGCAGTTATTGATTGTTCCTGGGCCAAACTGGAGGAGACTCCATTTAATAAAATGGTTGGAACACATCCGAGGTTATTGCCTTACCTTGTAGCAGCAAATCCTGTTAATTATGGTAAACCCTGCAAGCTGTCTTGTGTTGAGGCTTTTGCCGCCACATTCTGCATTGTAGGTACGACTTTTAACTTTCAGAAAACTATTGTCCTTTCTTACCTTGATTTTTTTTCTATTATATGATGTATCTGTGTATTTGGCAGGGTTTGAAGAATTGGCATTGCTTTTACTAAAGAAATTCAAATGGGGCACAGTGTTTTTGGAGCTAAATAAAGTGTTGCTTCAGCGATATGCAGCCTGTCAAACAGAAGAAGAGCTGCTGTCGGTTGAAAAGGAGTTTCTCACGTCTAAACCTCAGGAGCAGGATTTTGGTAAATGAAGATGATATCTGTTTTTTTCTATGGTAATAATATGTCTGATTAAAATAATACATGCATGAATTTGTACTTGTTTTTTTTTAGATCCATTTGATGTTGACTCAGGGCTAGAATGTGGAAATCTTAACAGACAACAGCAGTAAGTGTATTTGTGTAATACTGTGGAAAATGTTATCTGTTATTACATATTATGTTTATTCATTTAGTGTACCTACAGAAGATGAAGATGACTCAAGTGAGGAAGACTCATCAGATGAGGATGAAAAAGATGAAGGTGGTGAAGACGACACCGAGTGAATTGAATCACAATGAAGTCAAAACAAACCATGTGGATTGCAATAGTATTTTAACATAAAAAACCTACAGATTTCACAAAATGTATATTTTTTACAATTATTATAAACTACATTGGAATACAAAGACATGTTGTTTCTGCTGGAACATTTAATGTGTGTTGTGGCAAACAATAAAAGGGAACTGTGGCTCATTCTTTTACTGTATTATGCTTTGAGCAAGATCGCACCGGCTGGTCAAGTCTAAATATTGGTGAGCATTATCATCACTCATACACATCTGATGTAGGTTACTTCACTGTAATTAAATACTATGGCTTATCATAGGTGTTAAAGGAAACTGATTAGCAAATGTCAAACAATAATTTAAATGTGCCAAAAGCATTGAGAAATTTACCAATGGAATAATGTTAACATGGAGTTGAATAACATTTGTTCAATTTTCAACGTGTGGGCTTGTTTTTCTTATAACCATACTCAAAAATGTGTTGACAGAAAGACTCCTTTATGGTTAAGTTTTTATACGCGCTATTTACACTCTCAAAACATGTATTACACGTGACATACGTGTGTGTGGCTGGTTTAAAGGGTGTTTTCTGCTGTAGCTCGGTGCCAGCCCTGATCAGATGTGGTGGAGTAGGTAAAGGTTGTAAAGTACGAGGGGCGGACACTGCTGACTGCTGTCCTGCGGTAACATTGTTGTGGAACGACGTCACAGCTCGAAAATGAAGGCACGGAGGCAGCCATTACTGGAGCTTCTCTAATTATTTTATTCCAAATAAATACTTGCGGAAAATTCCCATGGCAAGAGCCTCAAGTCAGCTGGTAAGGGATAAAACTTTAAAAACAATTGTACTTCGAGGCCGCTGTTTCAAATGAACGATGTGATGGCTGTTTGACAACAAATAGTTAGGTCGGGCCTTCCTTTGGAGATGTGCTAGCCGCAAAAGACCGTTTAACATTACTCAGTAGTAGCAGTAGCTTGTAGTAATTTGTGCTAACAACCATCTATTTTAAAGACTTATTATATTATTTTTATTTGCCAATAGACATGGGGTTCTCTTGCAGTTGTTAATCGTAAAACCGAGAATGATATGTTAATAATGGTGTAGTATCATTCTGACTTCGTACTTAGGCTAATGCTCCATGTTGGCTAACGGTGGCTAAACAGGTTCGCGCTTCTGAACGATTTTCCTTGTAGCTAAGATTAGCATTAGCTTTGGTGCGACCCTCCACCAGTTTAAACATTTCATACAATCTTCTCTTTACCAACATCTGTCCTTATAGCTGCAAAAGTAATTACACTAACATGTGTGTACTAGCAATGTACCAGTTATACCGGTTTCTTACACAGAAACCGAGCAGTGAAGGTGACATACGGCTCGAAACTGTTAGCTCGAGGTGGCTAGCTAATGCTAAAGGATTCACGGTTAGCTATAAGTTTATAACTCTGCCAGTGATGGTCGGCTTTATTTGACAAGACGGCAGCAGCCATCGTTAGCAGCCGTTAGTTTTTAGCAAATACATTTCATACAAGACACATATGTAATCCAAGAGCACGGGTTAATGTTAACTTTAATATTTTGACACGATTGACCAACAGTTATACGTGGATTGATGGCAACACGACTTGGTGGCAATAATTGAGTCAAGTCCTGAGAAGGCAACCAAATGACCACACCTTGCTTTTGAAACAGACGAACAGGATAACTAACATAAGCGTGTGTTCACAGAAGATTTGTAGTACACACAGTCCATTACATTGTGTTGCGTGGGACTTAAAAGTTTTAGAAGAATTTTTACCAGATGTTGTATTACTTGTATTTAGCACAGTACTACAAATGCAAAAAAGAAAAAAAAAGTAAAATGAATAGCGTCATCTGCCACACGAAAGAAGCATTTTCTTGGCCAGGAAGGGTGGGACCACTGGTCAGAAACAGCGGCTTCTTCAATGTAGTTTGCGTGTTCTTATCAATTTAGACTTTGCTCTTGCCCTTACTTTTATTTTGTAGCTAATTTTAAACTTATGTATGCTACATTATGTTTTACTATGTGTTACTAAACAACTTAACAAGTTGACATGGTCATCATTATGGTGTGCTAATTTGTATTTTTATTAGAATATTGTATTTGAGTTTATCTGCTGACTTAATTTTATATTTACTTCCTCTGCCCTTCTAGTATGATGTTGTGCCCATTCAGTCGAGTGTTGTCATCTGTTCCTGCTCGCATCCATCAATGGTAAGAACCAACTCAGACTCCTGCTCGCCACTTGCTATCCCAGGCGCAAGCAGTAGCCACTGTCCCAGCATGGAGGGCTCATCCTCAGAGGCCTGTGCTGTAGGAGCCTCTAGCAGCAGTCGCCCACAGCCGACTGTCCACACCCCTCAGCCACGCAAGAAGAAGCCAGAGGACTTCAAATTCGGCAAGATCCTGGGAGAAGGCTCATTCTCTACAGTACGTACCAAACATTCCACATTTGATCAGAATTTTACTTAGGTATATGTTGCTACTTGCTAGCATTCTTTTGATTAATATAGTTTGAGTCATTAAAGTTAATCAATCTGACAGCTTGATTATACGACTATTACTTACATGTACTTACAACTAACATAAGGTATTTTATCTTTTGTAAGGTTGTTTTGGCAAGGGAGCTGGCTACAGGCAAAGAATATGCAAGTGAGTGATTCATTACTGTTCATGGAATGATGTTCTTTAGTTAAAAGTTGTATTTTTTTGTATTAATATTGGTTTTGCCTTTCAGTTAAGATATTAGAAAAACACCATATTATGAAGGAGAAGAAAGCCCAGTACGTGAAGAGAGAAAGGGATTTGATGTCAGATCTAGATCATCCATTCTTTGTCAAGCTTTACTTCACATTTCAAGATGATGAGAAATTATGTATCCTTATATAAACATTACTATACACTTGTATTTTTTTTGTGAATTGTGTATTAAGTACCCTTTTCATTTACAGTCATCCATAAGTCAAGTCCATAAAATGTATTTCTTAACTACACCGTTTATAGATTTTGGTCTTAGTTATGCTAAGAACGGAGAGCTCCTCAAATATATCCGCAAAATTGGTTCATTTGATGAGACCTGCACTAGGTTCTACTCTGCTGAAATAGTTTCTGCTCTAGAATACTTACACAAAAAGGGCATAATACACAGGTAAGGGCTGCTGTTTCTTCTTTTTAATTAGTTAATTTATTATTATTTTTTTTTTACAAATCTCCAATAATTGGTCTTTTTTGTTTCAGAGACCTAAAACCAGAAAATATTCTTCTGAGTGAAGACATGCACATTCAGATAACTGATTTTGGGACAGCAAAGCAGTTATCGTCTGATAGTAAACAAGGTAAAAAATAAAACATTGCAGTGTTTGTGCATCAGAAATGGTATCTGTTATTTCAGTCAATTTTATTTTTCCTCACTTGTTTTGCAGCAAGAGCAAACTCTTTTGTTGGAACAGCACAGTATGTATCTCCAGAGCTGCTAACAGAAAAATCCGCCTGCAAGAGGTAATAACTGAGTTCAGGGCATTTTGTAACCATTTTTTGAGTCTGTGCAAGTAGTTTTTCCCAACTGCTGGCACTGGTGCAAACAGAAAATGTATTTAAAACATTGTTTATGTCAATTGTTCCTTTTAATTCACCCGGAGAGTCGTCAGTTCACTTGTTTTCTTGCTGTCGTCTCCCTACTTCTCTTCCTGCCTATGTGCGCACTCCCGCTCTTTCGCTCCCCTTCCCCTCACTGGGCAACCGGGAGAATGCAGCCAGACAACAGCAGCAGCACTCTTGTGCTGGTAGCACTAAGTTTGCTTATAACTCTGAGTGCTACTCATTTTGACAAACATTCTGACAACTCGGTCTGGACTCTTTGAAAGGCAATAGGCCCTTTGCACTGTTTTCACCAAATTAATTATGCAAATGAACTGCGCACATCAGCACTGGATCATTCATTAGATATGCTTTTGACTTTAGTTTAAGATCAAAGGTAGAGTATTCTCTGATAATTTGAATCAGTGTCAAATCTGTGGGCATAGCAAAATAAGATAACCCGAATGACTGCTATGCACAGTGCAATGTTGCCAGGTCTGTCTAATGCAAACTCATAATATGTCATATGAAAATTAATACAGTAAAAAAACATATAAAACCATAGCATAATATCTCAAATCTGTTGAAACAGACTAACTCGGATGTGATTTTCACATTCCTTCAATTCAAAAGACTAGCTAATTACCGGCGATAAAATGGAATCACGTTGAGCCATGTCCACAGATCCAACGCAATAATTCAAAAACAAATTGCCGGATCAGTTTCAACTTTTGCACACAGGTACATATCATAAAGGTGTTGCTGAACATAAACAAAATATCATGCTTTGGCAGAGAGCAATGAAACTTGGTACAGTGATTCTCCACATTGTACCCAACATAAAATATTATTATGGTCCCACCCTACAACAAACGGGAAGTCAGCCATTTTGGATTAATATGGTGAAGTCAGGTATATTTGACAGCCTCTAACTTGCACATACTTTACCCAATTAAGCTCAAACCTGAAATACCTAATTACCCCCCGGTCCTGAATGCGTCAATAGGATGGCAGTTACCTCTACAGCGCCCCCTATAGACTGAAAGAAGATGATCGATTGACGTCATGTGCCCCTAAATTCTGTGCTCCTAAAAATATTTGTTAGGGGCTATAGTGCTCCTGGCAAAAAAGCTAGACTGGATCCCTGTAGTTATATTTAGTTTTGCATTATAGCTAAATAAATTAATAAAATGTTTGTTTGTGTTTTTAGCTCTGACCTCTGGGCGTTGGGATGTATTATCTATCAGCTGGTGGCTGGTTTACCACCATTTAGAGCTGGGTAATGGACTGTTTATTCCTGCACTTCTCTCTACATTCATACTTCTAGACATTTTCACCATGTCTCGTTTTCTGCTTTTGTGTTGTAGAAATGAGTATCTAATATTTCAGAAGATAATAAAGCTGGAATATGAATTCCCAGAGAAGTTTTTTCCCAAAGCCAAGGATCTTGTTGAGAAGCTTTTGGTATGTCCTTTCTCTACTCCAAAACATGTGTCCAAGACATTTATCCTCATTACAGTTTTTTTTAATAACACTTAATTCACAGTCACTGGAACCCTCTAAGCGACTCGGTTGTGAAGAGATGGGAGGCTATGACCCTTTAAAACAGCATCCTTTCTTTGACACAATCTCCTGGAGTGATCTTCATCTACAGACTCCTCCCAAGCTCACGCCCTACCTGCCTGCCATGTCAGAGGACGACGAGGACTGCTATGGAAATGTGAGACTCTGGTTTCCCTATAGCAGTTCAATATTGTTTGACATTTAATGTAGGACTGTATGTTATGGATAAAAAACATCCCTTATTTGCAAGTTAAAATTGCTTAAGACTTAAAACTTAAGACTAAATGAAGACTAAAAACAAGCCCAAAAAAAGACCAAATTAAGGAAATCATGACTAAAACTGACTTTTGAATAAATTTATTTAGTGTAAATCTAAAGGCCATGGTATATTTCCGATATATTTTTTTAGATTTTTGCTATAACAATAATTTAGTGATACGTTGTACAGCCTTAACTTAAAATCTGCTGTATTTTAAACCATTTTAAATGTATTTTTGCAGTATGATGACCTTCTGAGCCAGTTCAGCAACATGCAGGTTGCCCCGTCCAGCTCGTCACACTCCTTGTCGCCGCATGATTCAACGCCTCCGCAGCGGTCGAGCAGTAACATCGAGCAGTATATCCATGACTTGGACAACAACTCCTTTGAGCTGGATCTGCTGTTTACTGAAGAGGAAAAACGGCTACTGCTGGACAAACAAACTAGTGGAAATCCTTGGTAACTCCCCTGTCCGGCACACATTTAAAAACAATGCATTGTTATTTTTTTTACGCTGTTTTCATACTAATATAATGTATTTACTCATTGTCTTAATAATGAATAATTTTGCCATTTTCATGTCTTGATTTTTGCCTCCCTTTTTTACGCTTATGAAGGTAGAAGAAATCATGTTTTATTTTTTTACACAGGCACCAGTTTGTTGAGAATAACCTCATCCTGAAAATGGGTCCAGTTGACAAACGAAAGGTATGCACATATTTTAAACATTATTATTATTATTATTATTATTATTATTATATATCTAAAGTAGACAATTGGAAACTAGTAGAAACACAAAATCATCCATCAGTAATGTAAATATATTTGATTTAAATATGTGTAACAATTTCAATCATGGCATTTAGCTAGATTTAATCTGCCCTGAACTTAAAAATTAAATGTTCAGCATTTGGCATCTGTCGTCCCGCCCTGTAAGTTATACTGTAGTAATCTAAAACAAATGACATTTCTAACTTGAAATATTCAACCTGTGGCGGGGGTCAGAATCCAGAGGTGTCTTTATATTTTCAAATACATCCCTCAATTACAAAATGACCCTCCCCACAGCCCCCTCTGTTGGTGATCTAAAGTATGGCCTCTTGTTGTAGGGTCTGTTTGCGCGACGGAGACAGCTGCTGCTCACCGAAGGACCACACCTGTACTATGTGGATCCTGTCAACAAGGTCCTAAAAGGGGAGATTCCTTGGTCCCACGAACTTCGTCCTGAGGCTAAGAACTTCAAAACCTTCTTTGTCCACACGGTACACTGTTTATCTGATGTCTATATTATATATATTTATTTTAACCAGCTTGTTAAAGCTGTAGTCCGGAGCTTTCCTAAAATAAGTTCAAATTAACTATCTGACCCTGTTCTATAATGTAAAGTGGGTCATCTGCTATAATTAATATGTTAATTTAGTCCCTCCCCTGGCCTCTACAGCAAAATCAAATCAGAGTTTGTGAGCTGCCAATAGCAGTAGAGTTTTTGAGTGGTGTAGCAGCCCTCTGATTTTATGTTGTAGAGGCTAGGTGAGGGACTAAAGGAAAACTCGACTACTTTTGTTCAAGCAATTTCTTATTTTATGAAACCTTCAGACATTTTTAATGCCCCTTATGTCTGTCAACAAAATGCTTTATACCATTTTTCTCATGTGTCATACTTCTTGTTGCCTTTTTTTTTTTTTTTAGCCTAACCGAACATATTATTTGATGGACCCCAGTGGAAATGCTGACAGATGGTGCAAGAAGATCCAAGAAGTGTGGAGAAAGATCTATCAAAGGCACCAAAACCCAGGGCTATAGGACCGGAGGTCCTCCTGTGGCCACACCTCTTTTTCTCTTTAAGGCCAATCACTGAGCAGAGTAACACCTTTTATTAGTGCCCTTCATCACCGCAATGTAAACAGACTCTTAGAGACGCTGGCATCTAGATCTTGTTTGTTTTCCTGACTAGAACCATGGGAAAAAATACAACTTTGGATTCAGGGTTTTGCTTTGCTTGTTCTTTGTGCTCTGTGTGAGGCTTCTATTGCATTTTCCATGTATGGATGATGATGACCAGACTGCCACCATCTGCTTTTTGTACATTCTGCAGGGGAAATCGGAAGGGCAACCTTGTCTGTTTCGTGGCACAAGCTTGGGTACTGCAAGGACTTGCTTATATTACCACACAAATCTAGCTTCTCCCATACCAATATTTCAATAAAAACATATCCTAAATGTTGCATACATGCTTTAGGCAGGCCCCACTCTTGTAATGCATATTCTCTTTAGTTGTAACATATACGCTAAGCTAATTCAGCCACATTAATCATCTTAATATCCTACATTTTCTTTTTGGTCACAGATTAAAATGTTCCCTTTCATTTTAAGTTATTTTGTTGTGTTTAGGTACTTGCATATTGCAGTCCAATTAAAGTCAAACTAAGCGTGTCTATCAAAGACATGGGTCTGAATTGGTCTTGGTGTGAATGTGGACCTTCATAGCGATTACCAGAGATGTGCTGCTAAAGGGCCACTAGTTTGTACTTCCTTACCATAATGTGCTTATTTTTCCTGCATGATCAGTTTTATAGCACAGCCTTGCCCGCTTTTCTTTCCTGGGGCACTGGAGAAATAGGTTAATCATGTTTAAACGGTGGGTATTTCTGAACTCAAATATTGTGGAAAATATTGGATGATTTGGATTTTCTGTACCAATCACCGATCATTTTCTTTGTGGTGGGAATTTTGTTTTTAGTTTTTTTTTTTTTTTTCATTTACTGTCAGGGAAGGTCTTCTCACATTCAGTGCGTCCTCTTTAAAACAATATCTTATGTGCTGACCACCCCATGCTGAACACAAAACTTTAGGAAACTATCATTTTCAGAAGCAATCAGAGCGAAACACAAACTGGCCAAAAAAAAGCCACTTTGAGCTTTCAGTTTTTAATACGAGAGCTCTCACTTTTACGTTCTGATGTTTGGCCCGAAAGAAATTAAAAAGCTGTTGATTTCATGTGTGCGCGCTTGTTTTAGCAAAATGTATTATCATAATGCTTTTAATTTTTGACATATTACCTTCAGGTCCTTTCAAAAAAAGGGCCTCTTCCTCCTTTGGCTGAGTGTGACTGGAGTCTAGGTGAGGGATGTGTGGCTGGATGTCAGTTCAAAGGATATGTCTGATCCAAATAACCGATGAAATTGCTGTATCTGTCTATAAAAAGTCGGGGGAATTGCGCACAAGAAGCAAAGTTCCTCCGAAAATGTTGAAATCAAGTGGATGGCAGTCAGTTACATTGTATATGGAAAAACTAAATGGCTTGTAACTGACTAGAACTGTGATGTACAGATGATGTATTATTAAAATCTGAAGCAAGTAATGCAATGATAATAGGATACAGTTTTTGTATTTTTATTCTTGTATGAGGTTATTTGATGGCTATTGTTTAGCCTCTAGTTCATTCTGTGTTATTTAAATTCTAATATATGAATCATATTTGGATTGAAGACATGTTCAGGGGCCATGTTGTGTATGTATTGAGATGTAAAGCCTTTGAATGTGAATAATTGTAAACTATAATATTTTACAGCCTTTTCTTACTATATCATACATTTTTCTATTTGCTCAGTGATCATATTCTGATAATTTAATGAATCTGTTCCTTCTCTTTCTCTCTCTCTGGTTATTTGTGCGCTAGGTCAGTAGATGTTGAATGATGAGATTTTCCACTTACTGCTTAGTAGTCCAGTAATTAAAGCATGTAGGGATTTTTAAGGCATACAGATGAAGCCATGTGTCCTGTCTTCTATTACCAACCGGTCAAGACACTGTAAAAGCAGCAGCATCTAGTGGCAATGGCATCTCATATTTTTTGCAGCATGTAAATAAAGTACCGGCCCATTACCAGAGCTTTGTGTTGTGATGTTATTGCACCGTGAAAAGTGGAAGAGTGGTTTCATTTAATTGTATAAGTTTTAATGCGGGGATGCCCTTCCTGAGTATTTATCTAGGCTTGGGACTGGTGCAATTTATTTCTGGCCTGTGAAGTATAGATGATTAGAAATAGTTTTAATTGTGTATTTATTACAAAAAAGCAAGATGATTATTCATGACATCATTTTTGACTGGCATTTTGATATGTTATTTACCTATGTCCATGTCATTGTGTTTGCTGTAGCAGGTTTTACATTGTATAGGGGCCCCTTTACCTCACTGGCCCCCTGCACAATAACACTTGCCTGGCTTCATTCTTTACGCTTCATTACAATCAACTTGAAGCAGATCGTTCCCCAATACCTTGAATATTCAACTATACATTTTTGTTTACTTTATTATAAGAAAAAATAGAAGATTTGAAAATGTTCCTTGTTACTCTTGGGTAAAATTGTTGGCTACTCTATCCTCCCGATTTTGACCACCAAATCACGAGAGAATTCTCATTCCGTTAAGTTCTGCCCCGTTCTGCCTTTTCTAGGAGCCCCTTTCATTCTTCAAACCTTTACGCGTAATTTCAACCAACTTCATTCCCAAATCAACGTTGGAATAATTAATACCAATGTCAGACAAAACTCACGGAGTGGTGATAATAAGTCGCATTTACTTGAGTAACTGTTTAATTGTTTTACTTTCGGGCTCATTTCTATCATCTAGTTCCCAAATCTGGTGAAGTGATGATACACTATAGGAGCAGAGGTGGGGTTTAAACCTAAATTCAATTTACATTTGAGTCAATAGTAAGAGTAGTTTTAACAGTTCATTTTTTTAAGGCTAAGTTTACGCGTAATTTCAATCAACTGGAAAAACCTCGTCCCCAAAAGAATCCCTGTAATAATTAATACCAGCGTCTGACAAAGCTGTTGGAGTGGTGATACAGTAGGAGTGGCCGAAGAGAGCTGCTGGCTGCTTTGCATGAGTGGTAGTTGGAGTCGAAGTTGCAGACGGCGCTGAGGCGGAGGAGACGCGCACAGGGAGATGGCAGAGAACAGCTCCGAATGCAGCGGCTCCCTTCCCCGCAGATGTTTGGGCCACTTTTCGACAGAAAGAAACAGCATCGGAGCGTCCAAATGGATCCGGTTGAACGTCGGGGGAACGTGTTTTTTAACAACGAGACAAACACTGTGTCGAGACCCCAAATCATTTCTGTACCGACTGAGCCAAGCTGACCCCGAGCTAGACTCCGATAAGGTAACCGCTAAGCTAATAGTGCTAGTTAGCTTTGTAATATACTTGTTTATTTGAGAAAAATAAAACGCGCTGTAAAAGCATTTAAAATATACATGGACCACGGTTATCCCAGACCTACAGCTTTGCGAATTTTGTTGTTTAATTAATTAAAACATATCGCAGATTTCTTTTTGTGGTTGTTTTAGCCATGAGCTAGCTAGATTCCGACAGTCACCACATGATATATGATCTCTGTTGTGTGCGGCTCACTCTTGCTGTTTCCAAAAGGCGTACTATTGTTTAGACTTCTGTAGCGGCTGTTGTAAATGCTTCAGTAACACTTCTCATCTTGGCGTTAGGGTTGAAAAAGTTTTGCTTCTTTTCAGAATAATTTAAACTTTCCACAGCCCACTGAAACTTTCCTCTCGAGGGCCACTGCCTACGATTCGTTGCCCTCCTATTGGTGTCAAATGTCAATTGTGGGTTTAATATTATTTTTCCAGACTGTAAACATAGACAGTAACATTTCCATTGGAGTAACATTGAAAGTAAGGACTTTTGAGGCTCATTTTCTGTTTATTATAAACTCTACTAAGACTCATTTCTGAATATTTCTTCCATTTTACTTTACGCTCTACTATAAGCTCCTAGTTTGTAGTACTCTTGACTTAGCCTATGTGAGATGGTCCAGAAGGTTGTCTGTTATCACCCTGTTTTAACTATAGCTCCTATAATGAGAACATGTCATAGCGGAGTGGGCTGAGGTGTTGGACGACAGCTGATTGCTCTGGATGAAGTCACTCATCTCCCCTGAATGGCCTCATTTTTCCACAAGCTGCCTTGCCTCTTCCCCATTTGTAAGTGGAATACCAGCATGTATGTGCTTCAGGGGCCCCCGGCACTGTCGCAGTACAATACATTAGTGTGTGTCTATGTATGCACTGCTTTTATGGTTTGGTTTGCTGCTCCATTATTTATTGTTCTCATCTACTTTGCACATTGTAATCTTCTCTTCGACCTCTTTCTTCTATGCTGCATCTATGGCTGGTCTAATTTTTTCATGCAAATATCCTAATCTCTGAATAATCGGCTTGCTTTTTTGTCAGTTTATCCTCCCGTGAGCAACGGATCAGCCTTTCAATCCCTCGTCTTAAGTGCATTTGAGTCTCACGCCAGGGCCGTACCTCTGCTCTGTGAGCATCAAGATGGACTTTCAAGTACAATCATAATCATTTAACACTATTTATAGCTAGGGGTGTAATTCACAGCTTTCCTCACAATACGATATATCGATACAGTCGACTGACGATACAATATTTGGCAATATCTATAACACTACCATGATATGATTGTGATTTTTGACCCCACGATCAATATATCAATATTTATTTAATATTTGAAAATGGAGTAAAACTGCTCACAAAAGACTTCTTCTGATTATATTTAGAATGTTTTAAACTGTTCAGACTTCATTAAAAATGTAAATAAAAGTGCGGCGTGTAATGGGAAATATCTGCGATATTAATCAGAATATAAATGTATATTAATATGTTTCCTGTGGTGTGTGTGAAAGGGAAGACCTTAGTTCATTTCAGATCATGCTCTGTTTTGGCAAACGCAGTATTGTGTTTCCCTCGTGAAGGAGTGACTCAGTCACACAGCCTGACGTGCTTCAGCAAGACTCTTAGCTGCATTATTCATGTTGTTGACTGGAGCCTGTTTTACATTGGGTTAGACGAGGGAGAAAGTGAACGAGGTGCTGTCACATGTGTCACCTACAGTCGTGTCTGGTGTGGGTGTTTTTAAAATAGTTTGTTTCTGAATTGACAAATGCCACTCATAGCTGTCATGTCAGTGTGATGTTGGTGTTAGTACAGCACTTTGCGAGCCAGTCCTATTTATATTAAAGTCTGAAAACCCTCACATGGTCAGTTTAGGAAACGTGTGCCTTGGAACTCCACTCATGACCCCTCAAGTGAAGACCTCAAGTGAAGACCTCAAGTGAAGACCGGGCGTTATGCTTTTGAAAGCTACATCAATTTTTTAAACATGCCATCTTTCCTGTTCCTCTAACATCTTATTCTTTTCATATTCATATCCATTTGCGGCTTGGAGCAGTCCTCTCTGCGGCATGTATGAGTAGAGTATGGTGGATTTAATGCTGGATTCAGGTTGTATGTCATGCCTGAGCACACTGGGAGGAGACGTAAATATTTAACGTTCTAAGTGCTCAGCAGGACACTGCAGTGGGCTGGTGCTGAGGCAGGTGTGACTCTCCACTGATCCTATTGGCCTCGTTAGCCCTAGTACTCTGAACAGAAGGATCTCAGTGATTTAGAAAGAAAAGAAACCTTTGAAGTACCACATAGTTTCTAGTCTCTTCAAAAAGCATTAATTATAGGCCTGTTCCTTTTGGCTGTAAATAGTATTTTTGTTGAGTATGTGTTATGTATGAAGATGTTTGCAGTCAGGTAGTGGGTCTATTATTAAAAAGAAGGACTCTCCCACCACAGTCACTAGGCTAAGGAGCTGCTGTCATGTGAATTACATGTGATATTCAAAATGGCAGCCACATTTCCTTCAGACTGCCCCAGGGCAGAGGTGGCTATAGAAGTAGCTTCCCAGTACCACCAGTGTGTGCCTCTCCAGTGAATGACTAATGCAATGAAAGTGTCTTTGAGTGTCCAGAAAAAAGCACAAAAACCAACATCTTTAGGCTGCTTTTCTCTCAGCCACAAGAGAAACACAACATTGATAATAATTCTTAATACTCATGCAGATGAATGAGTAAATAATGGTCATATAAAGGGTTGTGCATGCTTTCAGTTTTGATCATTTCTTTCGGCTAGTTTCCTTTAATAATCCAACTGTTATGGAAATGTTATTGTACAGAATAACTACAGGTGTTTGTTGTGAACATGAATCCATGCAATTTAGTTTGACTAAATTTATACAAATGTTATCATTTCTTGCAAGCTTACTTGGAATACTTTTTCAACTGCTTCAAACTTGGTGTGAATGAAATTAGCACATGCATGGGGAGGCACACTTCACCCAGGCCAGCCGTGTTTTGGTTTGTCTCCCACTCTCTTATTTCTTTGTGATAGACTTCTGTTCAAGCTCATCTCTTTGTAATGTATAGACACCTAGTCTAGCATCAGTGTTTTTTATATAGCGTTTTATATATAATGGCTTATGTTGTACTTTGAAAACCTTTCCTGGACAGCCAGTGTTTTATTTCCTGCCAGTGGATATGATGTATATATGTATATATGGAGAAAAGTGATAAGGTTAATTTGCTACAGTTCCTGCTGTGAGCCCCACCCGTTTAATTGGTATTTGTGAGTTCAAGTTATCATCAGTTAAAGATTGTATGACTGCAGCTGGTATTCTATGACCCTGAAGAAGTGCACAGTTGACAACACATTTTCTTGACTTAACTTGAGCTTAATAGGTCAATTGGTTGTGAGCAGAGGTGGGTAGAGTAAGTAAGAGTACTGTTACTTCAAGTGAAAGTAAAAAGTACTGGAAGTGGAAAAACCTAGTGTCGGATGTATTTTGCAATTTTCTTGTAATGAGACAGACAAAAATTCATGTATTTCTAAAACATACAAAACATTTTAACAGAATGAATGTCAGAAGAATTTTTGTTCATTATTTTACCCGTGTTCATCTTTTATTTAGGTTATTATGTATTACATTTTCTCAATATGTTTACACCATGTCTTTCCCAATGTAATACCGATTGTCATTATTGTACTTGCCACCTTGTGCGAGCTTTTGCCCCGCTTGGTCCGCTGCGGTTTGTCATCGAGTGTGGATCCCGGCCCGGGCCCCCAGAGACCAGCCTTTTGTTTATAATTAAAAACATTGCCCCCTTTGTGTAATATGGGCTCGCACTTATGCCACAATATCAGCTCTATCAAATTTAGGGAATCGCTTTTGTAATAGAGGAAGCATCCAGAGAGGGACTGCTTTAAGAGTGTATTTGAAGTTGTTTTTGTCGATTAGGGGCCTTTAATTAAAAAGCTGTAGTCTGGAGGTTGGCTAAAATGAAACATTGTGAAAGGAAATGCTTAATGTGATCCTGTTCTATGACGCAAAGTAGGTAGTCTGTCATAATTATTATTTTACTGGCCTCTATAGCAACATCAGATCAGAGTTCTGTGAGTACTTTGACCAATAGTAGTCAGGTTTTTCAATGGTGTGATGGCTGACACAAACTTCAATTTGATAGTTCGGTAAAGGCCAGGGGAGGGGTTTTTTGGAAACCTTGAGCCCACACATTGACCATGAGTAATTTATTACTATAAAAACCAAATCTAACATATGACTGATGCATAGAAAAATTATATGATATTTGCTCCTCTTAAGTGAATGTTAATTATGATTATGTTAAATTTGCTTGTGTCAAGGTCAGTAAATTGAGTCCATGGTGTGTTGCCTTATCCACTCGGGGCCACCAGCACTAGTTGGACTAAAACTATAAAAATGCACCGCCCTGACACAGAGAACTGAGATGTGAATAGAAACCCACTGGGCTCCGGTGATATTATTTCTGATGTCAAAATGAGGTCGGCCAAATGAGTTTCAGAGATTCATCAGAAAGAGAATTGTTCTGGGACGTTTCTCATTATTAGAAAGAATTCTGTTTTTTGAGCTGAAGTCATCTCCAAATGATTCATAATGAAGCTGTTTTGTTACAATGCATTAATTTATGTGCCGTCATTTTTACTGCCAGTGTTCATTTAAGAAAAAAGCTGACGATGAACACTGGATAGGATGTACATTGAAGTTGTTACCATATTGCCCATCCCAAAATGGAATGAATATGAGGTTAACCTTATCTATGGGTGTGCCTCAGTGCAAACTTAAAAATCCTGTTTCTAAGTGATTTGAATATTGTCATGTGTTGTTGACACACTTTGGTAAACATTCTCAGAATTTATTTTAAAACTCTTTTGACTTGACATGTGAAAGTCTAGATCACAATTTATTTTATTTTTGTATTTTTTGTCTCAGACAGAAGACTGCTGTCAGTGTCTTTTATAAAAGCGTTGTAACTACAAATTTGATCTAGAACTATTATATTATTATGAACACCGGCATTGTTACAGTAAATATGACCTTCCCAGATTACTGCTGATAACTACATATCACAATCTTTTATCACCATATTGCACATCCCTATGTGAAAGACCAGGCCACACTAACTGTCACAGACACACAAGTCGCCTTTATCGTGGTGCCTTGTTCTGCTCTAATTGTTTTATGGCTGGGTCCCCAGTGAGACAAAGGCGGCCTAATCACGGAGCTTACAGAAATAGGGGAATACCCAGTGGTTGTAAAGAATGAGGATCGGACTCGGGCCTATGGGAGCTGTAAAGTGTCACCCTCACTGCTGAATCAGCACAGGAGCTGACCTCATAACAATGCTCCCTTGGGTTTTTGTCACCAATGTGTCATTTGCTTTTTTCTATCCCTGAATGTTTTAAATAGATGTACTTGATACAATGCTGATTTTACCTTACAAGCACGGTCATATTAATATGGTGAATGGTGATAGTGTGGTAATAAACAGATAATATAGAATAGCCTAGTAAGTATGGGTTACTTATGGTTACGGTATGGTCTTAGGGATAAGGGTTGGTAATTGCATATAAATTACTTATAAATTCATCATAATGGGCCACGGTTTAGCTCAGTCGGTAGAGCGTACAGCCCATATTTAGAGCTTAAAGTGCTCGTTCCGGCATTGTGAGTTCCAATCTGGCTGAGGACAGTTAGCAAACTGTCACATCCTGCTCTCACCATACTATCATATCGAATAAAGCCACAAAAGGCAAAAAAAAAAGTATTTTATCATAAATGACTATATTATTGCCTGTTTATAAAAATAAAATAAATGTTCCAGCTTTAATTTGTTCCCTCTCTTACTCTTGCAGGATGAAACTGGTGCCTATCTCATTGACAGAGACCCCACATACTTCGGGCCAGTGCTCAACTACCTGAGGCACGGCAAACTGGTGCTCAACAAGGACCTGGCAGAAGAAGGTAATAGTAGTTTTGTGGGGCAACATTTTTGGAAAAGATATTCCATGTAATGTAAATATCACATGTGTTTGCTGTTTTCTAGGTGTGCTCGAAGAAGCTGAATTTTACAACATCACATCATTAATAAAGCTCATCAAAGACAAGATCAGGGAACGTGACTGCAAAACTTCACAGGTGAGTGGACGATACTTACGCCTGCTCTCTAGGTTAGTTGTGGTTGTTTGCCATTTGGTTTCTGATCCTTTGGTAATCCACGCTCAGGTCCCGGTGAAGCATGTCTATCGAGTGCTGCAGTGCCAGGAGGAGGAGCTAACCCAGATGGTGTCTACGATGTCGGACGGCTGGAAGTTTGAACAGGTAAAGACAATCCTAACAGAAGCATTAAACATGAAGGTAAAAAATATAATATCACAGTTTTACTAAGACAAGATCACAATTTTATCACAATTTTAGTTGACTTTGTATATTTTGTCTTACAAAAAAGACAAAACCTTTTTTACTACAAATTCAGTGTACATCATAATACCTAATACTTTATTTTCCTCTTTTATTAATATGAACATTGGCATTGTTACAGTAAAAATGGCGGTGCAGAGCATAAATTAATACACGTTTTAACAATCTTCCCAGATTAGCAGATCGTCATAACGTCATATTCACGATGCAAACCCTTCCATGTGCTTCATCCACCCGGCTATGCTCACGTTAATTGTAGGCATTATTGGATATTGAAATACCAAAAAAAAATCACATGGCACGATGGGAGAGCGGTTAGTGCTCTTGCCTCCGGCCGACTACAATCCCTCTTCCTCCCGCCGCCCAAAGACATGCACAAGTTAGGAGAATTGGTGAATCTAAATTGTCCCTAGGGAATGAATGTGAGAGTGAATGGTCTGTCTGTGTACATCTCAGTGTCAGCCCTGCGACTAACTGGCCTTTGTCCAGGGTGTACCCCAACTACGGCCTACTTTGCTGGGATTTTTTAGGATAGTTTTATAAATTATTGAAAAACAGCCAATCACGTTTCTGCTTATATGACCCGAGCCTCCCCTCTGTGCCCTGATTGGTCGTTGCAGTTTGTCAGTATAGGGTACGGGCGAGCCCACCAGTCAGAGTTTCTGCTGATTGTGTCAAGGGAGGTGAAGGGAGAGGAGCCTGCTTTGCCAAACAACAGCGGAGAGGTGTGTCCCACAAATTACTGTCCATGGGCTGGTCACTGCATGGTCCCTGTGTCGTCCACTAACATCCTGTGTGGCCAATGTTTGTCCCGACACAGATCGGCTGGTCATTCATCAGTTACTTTTCATTATTTTTTAGGCAACATCAATATTATATTTTTGACTGTACATAACGCACCCACAGTTCACAAATATGTCAATGGCTTTCTGTGCTTTGCTTTGATGTAGCCACTTGCTGTGCTGATCAAGTCGAACTATGGATCTCAATATTAAGATGAATGAGATGAATACATTTTGGTTGTTTATAAGTTCTGAATGAACAACTTCAAGACAGGTCAATATACTTACATATGGCATACAGAACTAGACTCAGTTAAAATATAGGACTGCACAATATGAGAAAAACATTCAATAACGGATAAAAAAAATCCAATATTTTTTGCTAGATTTTTTCAAAAAGTACTTCCATCAAAATGAATACTAACAACTAAACAAGAACTCAAATTTGACTTTTAAATCTATTGATGGAACACATTTCCATTCAAGGCTGTCCTAGGAAAAATCATTTTAACCCTGTAAATCAATGTAGGTTAAATACCATGGCATTATTGTGATATGTTTAGAATTCTGCTTTTGATGATATTCCAGTATCAACAATTTTGTGATATGTAAAATCCCTCTTATGCAAAGCCTCCAACAGACGATGGCTTGATCTTAAAGCTCTCTATAGATATATTGTATCTAATTCCTTGTAACAAAAGGACGAAGGGGATTCCAGGAAGTTGGTAAAGATCATTTAGTGTGTTTTTTTTTTTTTTGCTGCGTCCATGTGGTTCATTAACAACAAGGAGTGGCTAATGAGCAAAGCATGTCTGAACATGCACCTGGGTACAGCCTGCACTTATACACATAACTATGAGGATTATAACTTTGGCTTAATTTTTATTTATAAACAATTTTGGCCACACACTACACGCATCTACCCCATTAAGTACCCTGTAACACCCTAACAGTATGTATGTACAGTGTAGTTACAGGTTGTTTGTTTGTTACAGTTTGAAAATGCTGGTAACACCTTAACTACATTGTATCTACCTCATTAAGTACACTGTAATACACTGTGTAACAAATAACATGTGACTACATTGTTCATACAGAATGGTTAGGTACAATGTCGTTACATGTTATTACAGTTGGTTACACAGTGTATTACATTGCACTTGAGGGTAGATACAATGTAGTTAAGGTGTTACTCAGATATAATGTGTAGTGTAAGAGAAAATGTTCCCATGATTTTCTCTGTTGTCATTTCACATTATGTTTCCAAAATGGCATCTTCACACTGGCATATTTCCTTGTTTGGTTTTCACATTATAACACTGTCATTTGACTCTGTATCAACAACTAGTAATTATACTATAAGTTGTTTATGTAGGGCCCGGTCAAGTCGAATGGATCCATCCTGGTATTCCCTTTATTTTCAACCAGCATGTTTGCTTCTTCATATCCACTTCCTGGTCTTGCAGACATCGGTGACTGTGTTGACTGTCTGTCTGTGATGTTTATTGGATTATTTCTTACGACCTATTTCTTACTATCTTCTCAGAGTGGACCATGTCAATGTCCTGAAATGATTATTTGATGTTTCACAGTTGATTTTCTTAGAAGGGTTGGGCAATATGATCAGAAATGTATACCACTCATTTTACCATCTAGTCCAAATACACAGCCTTTTGAAAAAGTAGAACAAACGGTCATAGATTAACTGGAAGTTGTTTCATAAATCTGGCAACTCCTCAAATTCTCATTGATGTGTTAACTTATAATTCTACCATGATTTAAACTTAATTATCCTGCTTTTATTATATACTAGCTGTATTTTTACTGTCATCAACATTTTCTATTTTCAAATAGAAAATGACCCTAACGTTTTGTGACGAGTATTCTGAAACTGGATATTGCCCATTCCTAATTTTTGTGTTTTTAAATAAAAAGTTCCACTAATAATAATTGATATCAACATGATCACTACTCACTGCAAAGAATGAATATCTAGATTAGTTAAAATTACTTGAATTAAGAATATTGATTTGAGTTGTTCTGTCTAGTTAAGTTTTTTTTTTTTACTAATTAGACCTAGTTTATTTGACTTCTTCAAGATATTTCTGGTTTCAAAATATTTTCAAGTTAAATTAGCCAGTGCAATAAGAAAATTGCATTTGAAAAGTAAATACACGTCAAGTAATATTAACTAATCTACAGATTTCATTTTGCAGTGTAATTCTCTTGAGTTTTTGTATTTGTTGCTGATTGTGTGTGTCTCTTGTGTCTCCGTAGCTGGTCAGCATAGGCTCCTCTTACAACTATGGAAACGAAGACCAAGCGGAGTTCCTGTGTGTGGTTTCCAAGGAGCTTCACAATCAATCATACGGGACCAACAGTGAGCCTAGTGAGAAGGCCAAGGTAAGTGTGTGTGTTTGCATCCACCGCAAATATGATGACACAATGATGCTCTCTGTGCTAAAGGCTGCTGGAAATGATTTGCATTTACCAAAACGCTGCAGCCTCCATTGGTCTGAAAGGACCACTGGTTTATTGATGAGAAACCTCTGCCTAAAGGATAGATTGTAAAAATACAGAAAATGTCATGCTCAGAGCTGCACTACTATCAAAACATGTTGAATACTCCTGTGATGAGGTGTGGGCAATATGGTAAAAATATATCACAATTTTATTGTGCCAAGATCAGGATTTTATCTGAGTTTGTGTTTTTTTTTCGTCTTGCACAGTAGACTACCGCAGTCACTGTCTTCATTAAACATTTGATCAATATATATATCCAATCCTATTTTATTAAGGCTTTATTTAACCATTGACATATAAAAAGATACAAGGCTCTCGACTACAACACTAAACCAGGTCTGACTATAAAACTGAACCAGGACTAAATTTGTTCTGACTAGGACTACAATGGGCAATAAAATGGGTTAACCAAGGATTAAAAATTAAACCAGGCCTGACTAGAAGTGAAAATGATTGTTTATTGTGTGATACATTGTGCAGCCCTAACCATGATCACAAACAACCAGAGCCATAATACAAGATATATAATGTAAGAATGAAGCTATTCAAATGTATAAAAAATGCGAACCACAGACAGACATTAAAACCTCCACCGTCAAAGCATTAATCCCAGTTCAGGGCATTAGTGGAGCACAGGTTTGTGGATTAGTCGAGCTACAAGGTCTTTGATTTCACCAAGGGCAGGAAGCACTGAGGGACTCGACTCCCATGGGCCTTTCTGTTCGGGGCAGCCACTCATGATGAGGCATGTTTAAATTAGGTTTGTGCTGATACTGAATGCCCCAGTTAAATCATCACTGTTTTTTTTTAATCCAGGGGCACATTACCAAAAACAACATAATTGAAAAACCTTCAGAAGCATCTATGTAAAGAATCAGAATAATGTTTGACGAATGAAACGGTGCCTCTGGATAAATCTGTCTAAATGTTACGGTTAAAGCTGTAGTCTGGAGGTCTGAAGTTGTACTTTAGCTCCTTCTCTGGCCTCTACAGCAACATCAAATCAGAGTTTGCAACTTGACCGCTCAAAACCTCGACTACTGTTGGTCAAAGTAATAACCCACCAACTGACTTGATGTTGCTCTAGAGGCCAGAGAAGCTGACGCTGGGTAAGATTTTAACCTCAGACAACAGTTTTAAGTCGTATTAGTTTTTTTGGTTATTTCTCCCTGTTCCCGCTCCGATATGTACACCCCATTGATTTACTTTACTACACGTCTTTCTTGTCTTCTTCTGTGCTGTCTGCATGCTGCATGTTGCTCAGAGCGAGGACGAAGAGACGGATTATGAAATGAATGACACTGATTAGGGTTGAGCACTTATGAATCACTGGTGAGTGCTCAACTGCTCCTAGTGCCTCCTAGGGTTGCACGATATGAGAAAAATCACTTGATATTCCATAACAATGTTGCAATATACATTTTCTCAAGTTCAAATAAGCGGTTCCTTTATTTACTAGTTAAAATTGCTAAACTAAACAATGACTTAAATGAAACTAAAATTGAAATTGTCACCTGACATTTTCATGCAAGGTTCTAATTGGAACAAATATTGTAAATCTGTGTCAGAATAAAGACCATTATTCCAATATATTTAGGTTTTTGGATATTGCATTCACTAATATTGAGATACCACAGATTTTGTGAAGTATTGTGCTGCCCTAGTGTCTCCTCCTCTCACCCCAGGCCTGTCCTCCTCCCGCCCCATCCCTACCCACTTTACAATACCGAAATCAAGCGGCTCTCATTTGTTTTTCAAAGCCCTTGAGCGACAATACTACATCAGACAGGTCGTATATCAGTTGGTCAAACAGATCAGATGGGAAAGAGCTCTTTTGTATTTGGTAGAGTACTAAAAGCCCTTGCGAATTGTCATGCTCGCTGCCTTGGTTAATAGAGGCCATGCTGAATCATCAGGCTGCATTTTGACTCATTGTTTGTCGTCCAGGGACTTTGAAAATGCATCCTCTTTTCATTTCACCCATTCACTGCATGTAAAGGTTCATTTCAACGGTGTAAGGGTAATTCAGGGTTTCACATGACATAAAGGAGTTTTAAAATGATCTCTCTGGCAGGTTTGACAGGGAGAAAAAAATAGGTCTTTAAATGTTATATCAGTAGTAGCACCAGACCGTTCTACTAAAACAAAATAAAGAATGTATAGTGACCAGTGAGACCCAATGTCTCTTGTGCAGACTTTTCATTTCACGGTTTCGCTGGGTGGGTAATCCCTCATAGGGTTTTGCTGCTTTGCCTGAGCTATGTAAAAGTTGTAATGTTTCAATCCTTTCTGCTCCCCGTTCATCTGAGTGAGCTATTAGTAAATGCACAATGGCGCCGGGGAGAGTACTGGAGTAGGTACCAAAAATGTCCGGCCTACAGAAATTGCCCGGGTCTGGGCCGGGCGCATGTTGATAATGTCACAAAAATAACGGATGTGAGAGGATATACAATTTACATAATTAAACATAAAAACGTATTACATCATTTAATTAAAATATTATTTACAGCTAGCCTCTCCAGCCAGGCTAATCCACAGCGACACCACTTCTGTGTTTAAATTGTATATTCTCTCATGTTACATTATCAGCATGTGCCTGCCCCAGACCCGGACATTTTTCGTAGGCTGGTAATTTTTAGCCCCCACGCCGGAGTTAAAATTGTGTTTTTGCTAATATCATTTTTGTTTTATTTTGGCAGATTCTGCAGGAGCGGGGTTCTCGGATGTGAAGAGGACTCAGTATTATAACTCCAGGTGTTACGATGAAAACATATCATCTTTATGGAAGAACATTTGGCACAATGGAGGGTTTAAAGGGGGGGTGTATACTTTGTTTGGTTTTCCCTCCGTTTGCTTTTTTTATTTCTTGATGTAAATACGTATGTTTACTGACAATTTGTGCCTGTACGTTTAACTGGATTTAGCTGTAACATTTTTTTTTCTAATTGAAAAGTATAGAATTGTTATTTGTTTAATGCTACAAAACATGGCCGACATCAACAGGCCAGCAGTTAACTCAGGGTCATCGATTGAGTTTTTCTTAATATCCTCAAACTCAAGGGTCTGGTAAGGGATCAGTCTGGACTTTTATAACTCAATATCAAAATCATTGTTGCATAAACTGAGACATTAAGAAGGGACATGGCTATAGTCAATGTGAATTCTCCCCAAAGGCTAACGCATTCAAAAATATATATATATTTGTGAGCATGAGGTTTTGTCTCCATCAATATTTAAGTTTATTGCTAGTGAAATAACTGCTCATTAAGTGTTGCTGGTAACATGCATATATGTCTGCCCATTGTATGCATCTGTGCATTTTATGTATGCAGTAAAGGTTTGAAATTTACTTGCACCTGTGTGCTATGCAGTAACACTGAGCTGTGTTTAAGGACACAATAAATGTCCTCTCACAAACTCGGATATGAGTTTATTGAATCTAGTTTGATAAATATTTGACTTAGTATACTTTTTTGTATTACGAAATAATCCTTTAATTATCATTCACTCAAATGATCTTTAAAACTTTAAAGATTATCTTTAAAGATTATATTTGAAAACTTGATTCATTCATCTGTATGTAAATATCTGATATCATGCAGTGAATCATCTTGTTCCACCTCATGTTCATAAATATTATGGAGACTGGCTGTTTTATTTCAAATGTGAAATCTGTTTTACAGTGTTTGACATCATTTTTTTCTTAATTAGTTATGCTAACGATATAGACATAAGTTGATAAAATTTCAGACTTAAGTTTTTTGTGTTTGAGGGAATAACTTGTTAACCTTTTTTGGGCTGAGGGCCTTTTCTGGGGACTGGAAATGTTTGATGTCAGCGGTGAAGGAAATTCTGATCATATCTAGAGAACTTTGTCTTGATGTGTATATAATTCAAATTCAATATTTAACTCTTAAACTGCACGTTTTGTACACTGTATAGAAACTTCAACTTCAAATAGAAGTTGTTTATACTGGATCTTTGATTATGGAAAAGAAAATCTTGACCATTATAAAATTTAGTTTTGCATTATATCATTTGTACAGGTCTAGAAATGTCTGATCTAAGACTTGATGCTGACGACTGTCTTTCTTTGAGAACATGGCTGAGACCTGTTTTATACCAATAACAAAGCTAAGCCTGGCTGGTTATGAAGTTGACTGTTACATTTAAAAGTGTATTTTTTCTGGGTGATTTCTTCTAAGCATTTTGAATTGTGTAGATTTATAAACAGCAGAACAGTGAAGTAACACTGTGCACTGCTAATGCTAATGTCAGTGTAAATACAGCATTTTAGAACACTTTTACTAATAGCTGTTGTTTTGAGGTTTGATGTGTTTTATAGGTTCAACATTACATTCACAAGTGATCATTTAGTGTTGCCTTTTCCCCAGTGACCAAAATCCAATGTCTTATGTGTATTGTGCACATTGATCTGTGTCAGGGAGTAAACTTTTCTTAATGCTGGCACACACTGTACATACGAGTTTAAGGACAAACACTCACACCTAAAATGATTTTATAGTGTCTCATATACAAATATTAAATGCATGTTTGATATATTCATATACACAGACACAAGGGCTTTTAAAATAAAAAAAAGTTCATTCAGGCTGGATTTCCTGCCAGAGCTAGGCTATGTTTACATTCGCTATAGTATTCTGAAGCCTTCCAATTACACTGTCTTGCACTCCCGCACACAAGTCTGACTTGTGTGACTTTACTGCCGCTAGCACTCCTCCATCTGCACCTATTTACTGACCTGTTGATAAATATATATATCAGTTTTTAAAAGCCTATGCTAGAGCGTTGCTGACAATCTTGCATTATATCATTTCTATGACAGTCACTTTAATTTGTGACAGTTTGTTGGCGCCAAGCAGCAGTTTATATAGGTTTTATAAAATGTTATTGCAATGAGATTTGATGTATTGTTTCACTTGTTTATTTTGGTATCATCTGGGCAAATGGGTTTTTCAGCAATCTACATCTATGACCCTCAAATGTTGCCTTGTTAAGCTTTTGTCATTGATAATTAGTTCATGTCATGGGCAAATCTATCAAATCTGTAGCCTATTAAGTGCCCAGTTCTGCATTAAAGTCATAAGCCACAGACCACTGTAAGTGCATGGTTGAATATGATCACAACTGTAACTATGGGGAGTGAATGTTTCATCTAATTATGGCTCTCATATCACTACATAGATCACTCCTCTATGATCTTATGCAATGATGACAATGTGCAAACTAATTATGAGGTTAAGGGTATAGATCTTTATGGTCTTGCATAATGTAAACCCAATAAAAATCTTGATATTATTTGTGTCCGTGTGTTACTTTAAAATATACGTTAACATGAAACTAAATCATAATTTGATAAATACCGCCACCTTATGGTGACGAGAGATTTACTGCGCTAAAGAAAAGTGTCTAATCGTGTACACAAAATTCTGTTCTATTTTTAATAATTTTTTGGCGGGAATAACTATGTCGTTTTTAACATATTCTTTGAAAAATTCTCATATGGGGAAGTCAAGTAATATAAAAATACTAATCAGTTGAAAATATAACACTGACAAAGATGTAGTACGAGTGAAGATAGTATAGGCATTTCTAGACAGCGTGGTTGATGTACATGCGCACTCATGCTTTTGAGCCAGTTTTGAGCTGATCTGCTATTTACTTAAATCTTGCCAAAAAAAAACAGAACAAGGCTTGCTAGTTCAGAAAAAATATAAAGTGTATAATCTACTCTGTCCTATGCGTTTAGGATTTTAACACGGTGGTGTCAATGGTAACATCTAATAAATAGAAATGCCATTACAATCCCGAACCTTCTTGAGTACAAAAGCCGAAGGCGGAAGTCCGTGACACATAACTATTTCATTTCTCTGATCGTGTCTGGTTGGACTCGAGCGGTTGGTTGTTCAGGAGGGAAACTTTACAGGCTTTAACTGGATTTGAGCGCGTTTAATTCCTTTCGTGTAATTAAAAGACATAGTGCCACTATATTGTAAGGTAAGAGCACGCCATCATAGCGGAAAACAAAACATTTACTTGCCTTGTTCTATGATATTTTGCCCGCTTCTGTTTGCGCAATTTTCGCTAGTTTTGTAAGGTATAAATGTGCGCCATTTAGCGCTACCGCTCTTTGTCCCCTTCCCTTATTGGATCAAGATTCACTTTCTCGTTCCTGGAGATGTCACATCCTTTTTGCCTACCCCGGCAATGATTGTATTTTGGGGAAACGGCGGGCAAACATAACTGCTGTCTCCATCTAAATAGTGTCCAATGCAAGTACTATTGCGCATTTTTGTGCTGCATCAGGCCGTGTCAGCGCTAACCACTCTAGCGCCTGTTGTGGCACCGTTCTGGCGCACACGAGTTAGCTTCTATGCTAACCGGCTAGTAGCTTATTTAGCAGATACACTGTGTGTTAAATAAGGTCGAAGTTATTCCAAATATGATTTTTTTTAGAAGATAAACCATACATCGGCCTAGTAAACACTATGGACTCACGACAGGTTTCAACTTCTAAAGCTTCCAAATGTATTGTTTGGCTGGTAACTGTACCGGCTAATTTTGCTAACCCAAGCTAGCTTTCTAGAAACCTTTCTAAATTACTGCACGTTAGTTAAGATCGTACGTCCGAGACAGACGTTGACCTTTAACCCTTTTCTCGGTTACTGTTTGGATATACACATGTTTCTTTTGATACATACAGTATTGTTTAAATAATAGGAATCATAATAGTCGCTGGTCATTAGTGGGTTCAACAGAGACCGCAAACAAAGCTTTGAAATATTCAGTGTTTTCTCCATTCTCTCACAGACCATATGACTGAAATGTGACTTTGTTCACTACAGATGTCGTGACTACAGATATTCACTACATCTGTAGTGAATTACAGATGTAGTGAATAAAGTCAAGATGTTCTAGTTGACAAGTGTCTTTATAATTGCAGGAGTCCAAATCATGTCTGGCATTGCATTGAGCCGGCTTGCCCAGGAGCGCAAAGCTTGGCGAAAGGACCATCCATTTGTAAGTCTGGGTAATTTTAGGACAGCTGTTTGTGTTTTGTCTTTACAGTAAGTCAACTGCCCTCTTTTTATGTCCTGTCAGGGATTTGTTGCTGTACCAACGAAAAATCCAGATGGGACTATGAATCTCATGAATTGGGAATGTGCTATTCCTGGCAAGAAAACGGTAATGAATCCCATACTTAATAGTATGTAATGTATTGTTTCATAATTTATGAACACATGACCTGTTTCCACAGACACCATGGGAAGGAGGTCTTTTCAAACTTCGCATGTTATTCAAGGATGACTATCCTTCTTCACCTCCAAAATGTGAGTTGTTTTTTTTCCTTGCATCCGAATTGCTATGCCTAGTCTCAACATGATTTGTAACAATTGTGTTTCAGGTAAATTTGAACCACCCCTCTTCCATCCAAATGTGTATCCATCAGGCACAGTATGTCTTTCTATTCTAGAGGAGGACAAGGACTGGAGACCGGCCATCACAATAAAGCAGGTTAGCTTCATGTAAATCACCAATACCATAAATGTTAACTTAAAGACAAAAATATATGATTTATTTTAGGGGTGCACAAATTTGAAGACAAAAAAAACATACAAAAATGTTAAACTATGTATGACATCACAAATTCTAATGCACTTGAATATATAATAAAAATATAAAATATAACATGTTTAAAACTGATTTTAACAATGAAAACTGTTATTGCATACATGTCAGATTCAAGATCATGGTATTATTGCAATGAATATTTTTTGCAATATATTGTGCAGCCTTACTTATTTACTCACAGTTTAAAAAAACATTGCAATTGCATTAACGAGAAGGAAATGAATTGAGTGCATGTTCTGTGTTTGTAGATCCTACTAGGTATCCAAGAACTCCTAAATGAGCCAAATATCCAGGACCCAGCCCAAGCAGAGGCCTACACAATCTACTGGTAGGTTTTCTCCCTTGTTTTGCGTCAATGCTTCAAAATGGCAAATGCATTTACTGATTGACTAATGCAGTCAAACTGTAAAGATTGGCCATAAAGCACAACGTGGTGCACAGCGAGTGTTGGTCTATTTAAGGGTTGAGCGAGACTACCTGTAATATTCCCTTTTTAGTCAGTCAGAAGTGCACTATAGGCCCTTGCTGCGTGTGGCAACAGGGAATATGCAAATGCTTCAACAAACGACTGCCTGAGTTGGTGGGCCATTGAATTTTGCTTATGGTTTAGATATTTTTTTTAAATTGTAATAAAATTTCACAGATTATAAGATGTTCCTCTGCAAATTTACATTCAATGAGAAATGTTTTGAATTCCTTTTCAGCCAAAACAGAGTAGAATATGAAAAAAGAGTTCGAGCACAGGCCAAAAAGTTCTCTCCGTCGTAAAGGCTGAAGACGCTCGGCTGCAGCAGAATTTAACAAGGATCACCTCTGACTCAGTCTCTATTGAATGTGCTCCTCTCACATCGGGACTCGCTTAAAGACTTGTATTTAAACTCACACATTCTGTGCCATCCGCTCTCCCGATCTACCATTTTCGTTCTTAATGCCGGTTGGCACATAATGCTGGGAGGGAGTGGGTGCCTGAGCACCCTGGTTCTTTCTTTTTTTAACATTGTCTTATGTGGTGCAAGGGACACAGGTCGAAACCAGTCTGAACTCCATGAAGCTGGCTGTCATCCCGTTCAAGAAAGAACTGTCTTTGTTTTTTTTTCTTTGCTCTTTCACGTCCTCCTCGTTTCTCTTACATTAAATGTACATTAGCTCGTTTCATTGTCAGTATTTCACTGCTGTAAAATGACTGGCACTTTTATACTGTTGTATTTCACTAGTGTCCCTAGATGGCTCTGTCTAATTCTCTTTCCCAGGTTTTCTATTCAGCATGCTGTAATATATCATAGACTCTGCCTCTGCTGTCTTTCAGTTATTCATTATTTGCTTTGAAATAAATAAATGGCTTCAATGATTGTGGCAGGTAGGCTTTCTTCTGTATCTGGCTGTAAGGTTATATGGTGCTTGTTCATGTATGTGTTGGCGTAAAAAATAAACTTTTTACAAAATATATATATTGTCTGTATTATTACAAATATTAGGTTTTGAAAATAAATCCAACTGGATCAAATCAGAAGTATGTTTACATTGCATTACCATTAATGGGAAAACAGAACACAGAAATACATGTAGCAGGTGATGTATCAGTTACAATTGGATTCACACACAAACACTGTATTTGGATTCACACACAAACACTCTGTATTTTCCCTATATCCTCTATATAATCATCAATGACTACCACACAAGTGCAGCTGTGTTTAAGTGGCTCACCCCCACACTGAGCTGTGCCCAGAGCAGACTGCTGGAAGCAACTCATGGTGCAGTAGTCATTGCAGTACCAGCCCTTCTCCAGAGACTGGTCACTGCTGAGGCAGCATCCGGAGTCCCCTTCAGCTGGGCCCCTGGACGAAGGGCTCATGTAGGTAGCGTCTGATGTGTTTGGGACGTCCAACTTAAATATGGGACACTCCAGCTCAGTCACATTCATGTATCCTCTGCTCTCAGCGACACAAGGGTCAGCCAGGACGGGGTCTTCACACTTCAACAGGCTGTCAATGGGAATTGTCTTCTCTGTCTTTGGTATGTCTTCTAAGGTTTTCTCTTTCATTATCACCCAGCTCTGAAATGTAACATGAAATATAAATAGGGCTGCATGATAACCATGGCCAATGTTATTGTCACATGATGCAAGTTAAATTAAGCAGAAATAGTGCCTTTATTTACCAGTTAAAACTGATCAAATCTGAAGACTACAAGGTCAAAGTAAAACTAAAAAAGTGTTGTGTTTGCTGATATTGCAATAATAGATTTGCAATATATTGTGCAGCCTTTTATATATATACATTAGTGCACTGTATGAGAATCATGTCTCACTTTAAAATCTCCTTGGCAGTCGCTGTAAAGAGTTTGGAAATAAGGCTCCGGAGTTGGGATAAAGACACTCTGCTTCCATCTACAAATGAAACATGTCACGTTAATAGCTCTCAGCGTGATGTATAGGTCTAAATGATTTATGCTACTTTAATGATTGGCCAATAGGTTAGTTTAATAGTTAGGATTAGGTAACTTACTTTTTAATTGGCACAAGACACAAAATAAGGAACAATGGCACCAATAGACACACAGGGATAAGCACATTTGCCAGCTTAAAAACAGGAGCCTCGGTCTCTGTAAGAAATAAAACATGGTTAACTAGCAATAGTATGGCTAAATCATCAGCAGAGACTCTGATTAAAGTTATAGTTTTTTTTAATTAAGTCTCCCATTAACACTAGTCCGGAGGTTCCCTAAAATAAATGTTGAAAATAAATTATGCTAAAATTGACCGTTGTTTCAATAGTGTAAACACTTCTCTGTGTTTTTTTTAAAATTGCGGACTACACATTTAAGCTCAAAGGAACAATTCTTTAATGGATGAGAGTTTCTTACCGTCTGCAGCTGGCTGAGTTCTCCAGTGCACTTCGCCGGACCACTCACTCCACTGTCCTTCATAAAAATCCTCGTTTGGACTGGAACGGACTTTGGCGATATACTCAGCGTCTGAAATAAACCTATCATTTCCCAAAATGATGGCTGTCTCATCCTTGTAGATGTCATATGGCTTTGACCCCTACAAAATCAGTTGATTGTGTTTGTTAACAATGAATGCCATAAAATCAGCTTAAATTCAGAGGTGGGTAGTAATAGTCAAATTGACTATTATTTACTGCACCACACTTTTTACTTTTACTTGAGTAATGTTATTTTGAAATAATAGTACTGTTGCTCAGTGCTGGACATTAACCTTTTTGCTTACTGGCTACTGTGACTGTGACTCAAAATGAATCATTTTAAAGCCAGAATTTAACTGTAACATTTTTGTATCAGTTGCACTTTATAATCCAAGTTTAAGTATTCAATTTATTCTTTGTGATTTCCCCCTATGATTACAATAAAATCACTAGCCTATATCACAAAAAGGTGCATACAAATGACAGTGTCCAAAGTGGCTTGTGAGAGTACAATTGTACATAGCCAAAAGGCCAGCTGGCTAGTGTGAATGTCAAGCCCTGCTCTGTGTGTTATCTTATAGCTTTATGTTGTGAAAAAAGTTTGGGAAATTTTGTTAGTTGAAATGTTATCTATCGTTTGACCCTTTTTATCTTGGAAATACAGGATTCATTTTCAAATTTGATTACAACTATATAAAAAAATATTGGCAAAAATTTATAAAATTATTGGCTACCACCGCTTGCATTATTATCTTACATTGTGTTTGTATACTCTTTGGTTGAAACGTAAATGGTATTTCATTGATGTCACCAGGTCGGTATAATCGCTGTACTGCTCATAGTTGCTTTTCCAGGAGAAGTGGTGATGGCTTGAGTTTTGCGTCACTGTGAGGCAGCTGGGGGGCTGTGGTTTAACTAAAGACAAAACCAAAGTCAGTCAAAAACACACACAATTACATAGAAAGAGTGGGTAGTAGAATTACTCGAGTATTTTTTTGAATAATATAAACATATGTACAAATAATAATAATGCAAGTATTGAGTATTTTTTAATAACAGTAAAGTCCTACTTGATTAACTACACTTGTTTGCTACTCTACCAACAGCTTTATTTTACTTAATGTATGTCTTGGTTTATGTTTTGAAGATTTTCATTAATTTATGTTGGTTAAGAAGACAGTTGCAATCTTTAGTTTATTGTTTGGAAATACCACAATTTGAATATAAAATAAATGAATGTAAATTTCTGCCTATCTGATTACACCAATCGTAACTTTACATTACGCTCAGTTACTCAGTACTAAAGCTGCAGTACCTGATATTTTAACTTTGTATTTTTTTTGCAAAAATAATTACACAGTCAATAGCACAGCATACAAGAAGTCATCTGAGAAAAAGATGAGACTTTGAGACCCTCTGTGGGCTGTATTGTAAGGGGTTTGGTTTAAGATGCAGGGACACTTGTTTTCAACCAATCACCCGCTTCCACAGGACAGGAGCTCTCAGAATGGTTAAACATTGTTTATTTATCAAGAATCTATCAGATATAATGTGAGGGAGCTGATGTTTTATTTCAAAATTCACAGCATTTTTTTTTTTTAGCTCAACGGCAACTTCAGATAGTAAAAATACTCTTGAGTAGATACACTCTTTGGCTGCTCTACACATCACAGTATGCTGTTGCTTTAGTAGCCTATATTATAAAGAAGTAATAAGATATTCAGTTTTACACATTTTTCACTTTACTGTGTGTAATGATCACATTATTTCTTGTACTCACTGTTTTCCTTTGCTCTGAAGTTATTGTCCAGCAGATCACAGCTCCCATTCCCGCCCTTTTCATGACAGAGTGAGATCTCATAGACATCAGAATCCGTAAAGCCATAAAGAATTTTAACAGAGCAGAAGTAGTGCTCATCAACCCTGGTCAGTGGACACAAAAACTCCTCCCTTCATGTTGAGAGGACAAAATAAGTTAGATCAAATTCAAAAATTATTATTATTGAGTTGAGTTTTGAGTTACTTACTTTTTATTTGAAGATAAAGTTAACCTAAGCCAGAAAGAGCCACGGTCTGACGGCAGGTTGCTTTGCAGAGTACAGTTGATAGTGAACACGTAGTCATTAATGCAATGGAGTTGGTGAATGGAGCCTGGAAAAAATGCAGAATTTGATGAATTTAGATTTCACTTTGATAAAACAAACTGTATTGAAAGAGATTTACACATTTTAGTAACACTTTATAATAACTACACACATAATCTGCATTCAAGCATTAATACATACGTATTATGTATTATAGATACCTTATTAACACAAACAGATTTGACTTTAAAATAACTGCAGACTATTAGGTATTAGTTAAGCATTAATAACCACTTAAATGGTCATTTACAACATCAAAATTAATAAACAGCATTGGGTTATAAATACTGTCATTAATGTTTAATTAAGTTGTATAATCTAAATCTGCAAACGTGTAAATATCAGTGTAAATTGACTATCTATAAACTGCTTATTCAGTTTCTCATTCAGCTTTATTACTGCAAAATTGTGATGAGTTATTCCAAAATGTTTATTTACACAAGGTTATAACTTCAAGGTTGAAGTTTGAAGGTTGACTTCAATCAACTCAATGTTGTTTATTTATGTTCAAGTAATACTTTGATACTAATGAAACTAATCCTTAACCTATGATGAATGTGCAGTTATCAACCTTTTTAATGTAATATAATGTTAAATTGGTTTGTTTAAATGCTTACCTTCCACATGAACAACTCTGGACAATAGTAGCAGAAACATCGCCCCCAGTATTGAATTGAAATCCATATTGACAGCATGACAGACACCCCCTCTGTCAGTCATAACGGCTTGACGCCTTAACACAAGCTGACTGAAGAGAGGGAGGTATCAGGACATCATCTACACTGACTGACACCTATCGCTTCCACGTGACCACTGAGGGATTTGTTTTTTTACTAAAGCATGTGTGAAATAAGTGTGTTGCAACTCATTTTGTTCCCAAAGTGGTTCATTTGAGTAAAGATAAAACTGTAAAAGTATCTTTATTAGGTCAACCCTGTACATAATTAAGTGGCCCTGAGAGAGTTGCTGTAGCCTTCCTATTGATAAGTCATCTTTCCTTTTTAGAAGCAGTTCTCTTTGAACTCTGCACAAATAAGCCTATAATAAATAAGCTCTTTCAAACCCTCCTATCTAACACTTAAATATGCCACGTTTAGCAAACTAAATCACCTATTTTCTCTATTTTGGAGCTTTAGCAAGTTTGTCCCCTTGACTAAATGCGTTGTTTTGCTCTTATTGTCAACTGAAAAGGCCAGTGAGCAGCCAATACCCTGCTTATGTCTACTGTCTCAACTATCTTTAAAGTATCAGACAGGAAGCAGGTAAGTGTGAATAGTATCGTACCTCACCACACAACTTAATAGGCCATACGTTTTTGTCTACACACATCTAAAAGGGTTTCTGGTCTTCTGTGTAAACGCTGCCTTTAAGTTTTGGATGTTTTGCAAGAGCTCCGTCTATCTTGAACTTAGTGCAGTTCCGGTTCATCCGATATGTATCTTTTTTTCCATTATGTACGATAAGATGTTAACATGCGGACATACGAGAAGGGCTTGTGGTTGAGAACTGAAGTAGATGAAGTACTTGGATAGGGTTATTGATAAAGTTTTATTAGTGTTTGCACAACTTTCAGTATTTGGTTGTCAGCAATATTGTATGTATACTAGTCACAAAATGCTGTAATACTAACTTGGCATGAATATTTCCCACATATTTCACCCAAAAGTCAAATACCCCTAACTTTCTGTGACTAGTATATGCATTAATAAGACATTTAGACACACACTCTTGTCTCACTCACAAGCCAGTTTGCTATCAAAGGATGAGAGAGTAATGGCAAACGCTTGTAGGGCGCACATGGGGTAGGTGTAATCCATAGAAAAGACATCCTCTGCCACACGGCCGAACTGCATCACAATGTATTCCTCTATAGGGCACAAAGATTGCAATGATTAAACTAGGAAAAATAGCAATACGTACATACAATCAGAAAGGATGCACCAAAGATCCTAGGCCAATATTTCAATTACTAATTTGGTCAATAATGATTCCAATGGCGACAGGTTTGGTGTTTCTTACATGCAAAAAAGGAATATCTAAATAAGTTACTTTCTTTCAAGATATTTCAGACAATATTCTTCAAGATTCCCTGCCAGCGGAATAGGAAATGTGTACTTGAAATATCCGAAAATATATTTGATCACTATTTGATAATTTCGCTTGAAATAAGAAAAAATATCAAATAAAAGTAAAATAATATAAATAAATATCTGAATAAGTGACCATTTTCTTTTGCCGTGTACATAGGAAAACAAACTAAGAACTAATCAACTGCTTTAAAATGTTCTTAATCCATAAATTGGAAACAAACCAATGAAGTGAGACTTTTCAAATTGTGACTGTGGAGTGAATGAATAATACAAAAAAAAATGTAAAGTGCTTTGGACGTCTTGAAAAGCGCTATATAAATGAAAGTAAAAAAAAAAAGGTGAGACTTTTCTTTCTGTAGTAAATATTTGAAGTGATCCTTTTTGCAACAGCCATCTACACTGGCCAATTGCGATACCAATGTGCTTCCCTAAAAATCAGTTATAGCTTACCGTTGTCAGGGTGAATGATCTGGAAGTTTTTGACAGAGGCTTGTGTGACGCGGCCGTGAAAGTTCAGCACATATGAGTGTGTCTGGTCGTTCCAGCTGGGAGACTTATTGAACAGAGTGATGAGCTGGTCTGTGTTATGGTTTGCATGGCGGGTTAGCAGTGTCTCCAGTTCCTAAAAAGACATCTATAAGTCATTAAACAGCAAAAAAGCAATATCTAGATTAGTTGAAATTAGTTTTGACTAGTTTGGATTTATTTACTTGCTTATTAGGTTATTAGGTAACTAGATAATTCGACTTGTTTCAATGTAATTCTGGCTGGTGTGGAAAAAGTAAATGAATGATAACTTGTCAAACAACTCAAATCAAGATTAATATTCTGATTTCAAGTAATTTCTAACTAATCTAGATATTCTTTTATGTAGTGTACTGTAAAACTTTGAACATTTATGGCCAGAAAATCACAGATCTGCCTTTAGTTCATGTCTGACATTAATTGCATCATGCTGGCCGATATATGCTGACCTTTTATTTATTTCCACAAAAGGCCCTACAATAACCACTTTCTTTCTGGTTGGTAAGACTCCAATAAACAAACTCATAATAATAAAGTAAGGACTTTTCAGAGCTGTTTGCTTAGCTCTAGTTAGTCCTGATTAGCCTTTGACCCCTGGTTAGGCAGTTTATTATTTTAGGCTGCAATACTACATAGTATTCAATACATCTATCAAAGGCCATCAACTGAATGAATCCAGATGGTAAATTCTGTGATTTGTGGCACTAGTCGTGTAGATGTTGACAGCAGACATACATTCTTTGGTGCGATGGACACTCGTTCGTCATCGATCATTCCTGGGATAATCACGGTCATTTTCCTGGGGCCCTTAAAACCCAACACATTAGTCTCCTGAAACACAGGAAATTGACACAATTTTATTACTATAGTATGTAACAGTTTGACTCACATAACAACTCAACTTTATTACTATAGTATGTATCAGTTTGACTCACATAACAACTCAAATTTATTACTATAGTATGTATCAGTTTGACTCACATAACAACTCAACTTTATTACTATAGTATGTATCAGTTTGACTCGCATAACAACTCAACTTTATTACTATAGTATGTATCAGTTTGTGTTGAAGCTTTGACTCACGTAACAACTCAACTTTATTACTATAATATGTATCAGTTTGTGTTGAAGCTTTGACTCACGTAACAAATTGCCGCCAGCTCATGCCGCACTGATTCACTCTCTTTTACAAAGGGTTTCTTCTCTGGGTTTTCTCCTCCATCATAAACCACAAATTTTGTACCAAGAACATTGGACCTAAACCAAACAAATTACATTACAACAATAATAATAATCAACTATACAGTTAAACTCTTAGACATGCACACAATACTTTTTTCTATTATAGAAATGTATACCTTAGTTTTCCTATGTAGCTATATGTATTTTTGGACAAATTGGTGGGATCAGTAGAAATAAGATAATTGGCAGTTTTGCACTTTTTCCTTTTTCTTCCAGCCATTAGAAATACCTGTGTAGGACAATTATAAAGAAAATCACATACAGTAAGGTTTGGACACACCTTCTCATTCAATGAGTTTCCTTTCTTTTCATGACTATTGACATTGTAGATTCACACTGAAGGCATCAAAACTATGAATTAACACATGTGGAAATATGTACTTAA
>JAVQKC010154218.1:0-11890 GCA_036025475.1 Philypnodon macrostomus
ACCCAAATCGATACAGTTCGGCGTCTTTATGGTATGTACCTGTGTGCAAATGTTGAAACTGATCCGGCAATTCGTTTTTGAGTTATCGCGTTCACAGCTAGGATCTGTGGACGCGGACGAACACTGACGTGATTCCATAATATCGTCGTTTCGCCGATATAATGACTAGTGTAGTGCAAGTAATTGTACCAGGATCACCATCTATGTGTAGGACTTACACACTTACAAACCTGTCTAGAACATATGGTACATCCTCTTATACACACCTTGTAGCAAGCCCAAAAATTCCTCTTAAATAGTGTCTGACTTTTACTCCTCTGAAGTTAGTTGCCTCTCTTCAGTGTCTTAATCCTGGAATCACACAATCTAACGAGGTGCTACACTGGTCCGATACTCCTACTAAACACATGAAAAGCTGTTCACACCAAGAAATGGCCTGTGTCCCGGTCCTGTGAGGTGAAATTGATTGCTTTATTTGATTAATAGGGGCTCGCACATATAGAGCACCAATGTGTATATGAAAATAGAATCGCCCCCTCGAGGCTGCCGCATATGAGAAATCAATTTAAGAAACGACTAGAGTCAGCAGGCCTCCGAATTGTACAAAGGGCAATCTCAGTGTTATGGATATGCTATTTATTTGCCTGCGAGCCTTTGATTTCTCCAGTGTGCCCTTTAGCACTCAATCTGCCGAAGTTCAGACCTTAGCATTGAATTTGTCTAAGACGGGAATAGGGTCCCATAGTCTCAACACCTGGATACACCTAGGAACGCACCGGTGGAGCATCTGTGTTGTCAGCTCGGCGAGAATGAAATAAAAACAATATCTTGAGCGGTCGCGGCCAGATACCACACTGGGATATTTTTAACTCCTACCTGCTCCATATGCTCTCAAATTAAATGATTTTGTGGTGCACTATGCAACTTTACGCAGATGTATAAGGCATTCTTAGGTCACTTTCATTGCATTGTGCTTGTTTTGGGATTATAAAACTCGCATAACTAATATATTCACACTTATTTAATGCCACATTGTACATTTTGGCTCTGTTTCCATTTGCTGTACCAAAAGAAGTAAAGGCATTTGGCATGTATACCTCTGGCTTAAAAACAGCAGCGTGTTCAATAATACCCTTTGCCAACCCCAGTCTATTTTCACTCAGATTATCCATTATTATCATGGGAGTGACTAATGTTCTCTTCGGGGAGTCTCTACTAACCACAAGCCAAGAAAATGTAGATAGCAATGTGGCTTTTTGGCATAGCTCATTATGCACTATATTCTGAATCCCAAAAAGGAAAATTTTGGATGCATGTAGTGAGAAAAGAGAAGAATTATACTGATCGGATGGAGGGAGATCATGTTTTAAAAATTAATTTCATTGAAGTGAATGCGATTGCATCTAGTTAAATTGCATCGCCCAAGATTGACTCAAATAAAATTTAATTGAATCCTGTCAAGATGGAATCATATTAGGCTGGGCTGATGTGATTGGAGAAGGCAGTTGCTGTGTGTGCGGAGTTTGTTTGCTGGTGGTTCGTTGTTGGCCTGGTCGGGTACCCCTTTGGCACACGCTTATGCATGTCCTGCCAGTCTAAATGCCAGACTAACTAGAGGCCTAATAGCAGAGCCAGCCTGCCAGGGTGACAACAGACTCAATGGCCCCCCGGGTGACTGACAGATGGATGAGTGGTTGCTCGTTTACAGCATATATCCATACATGAGCACGTATATACTGCTGATATAAATCTTACAGGGCTGCTTGTACAGGGCTTACTTTTGCTTATGCATTTTGTATGACCCACTTACATGTGATTAACAGCTACACAGAACCTGGCTCTCATTAATAACATATGAGACATGATTTAAACAGAATATATATGGAACATCTTCTTTATATCACAAACCTTTAAGTATGACTTCAAATCAGAGATGACAACTGTTGAATGTCAGCTTTCATCCTATACAAGCTAGAAAAGGGACTGTTTTTTCCATGTGTCACCAATTGCAATCCATATGATGCCTAGCTGGGCAGTGCAACATCTGAATACTGATTTCTGGAAGCACAACACACATAAGCACTTAGACTTAGATGGTAAATTGGTGTAGAAAACTGTAGGGCACGCAAAAACTAGAGATAAATGAGAAATAATGAACGTTCTATATGAGTCATCATTAAAAACAGCTTTCTCATGGAGCAGGTCCAGTGTGCTGACGGATAAAGCAGGTACTATGTGCATCCACAGTGGGGTGAGATGGATGCCTGCGGATGACAGGGAGGGGCGGCCGCATGACAGATTAACAGACAGCTGAATGTGCTAATGTTGAAACGCACTCCCAACATAATGAAGTAGAGGCTAGCTATTGACGGCCAAAGAACAATATTTCCTTACTTCACTCAGGCTTGTGTCGACTGGGCAATAGTTAAGTCTAGCTCAGAGGCAAGCCCACTGTCTATGTGCTCCATCACTGTGATTGAGAAGGCTGCTAATGCTAATTGTAGCTGTGTTGGCTAGCAAACAGTAATGAGAGTGCACTTGCTGGAGGCTACTGGACAAAACAACATCACGAGAGGAGCAAGGATAGGTCTTTTAACTCTCCAAGTACCCATATTTCCTGCCACTTCTGAAAATAGGCAGTTCTGCATTTCTCGGCTGGGTTTATTACACGTTAACATGGACTCCAAGGAGCTAGTAGCATGGATGAGATGGGGGGGAAAGTCTCCCAAATTACAGGCTTTCATAGTACTTGACAAAAAAGTGCTACACGTGTTCCATTTACAACTGCGCTGTACTTCAGATAATAGTGCAGTCCTCTTCACAAGCACAGTTGGAGCCTAGTTTTTAAATTATACATGTTTAAATTTCTATTTCATGGAGCGAATTTGGGTCTTTCATCAAAGTCCATGGAGTGTTAGAGAGGTTTCCTAAAGCAGCAGGGGAAAATGTACAACTATTTGGTCAAAATTGCTTCTTTTAATGCCTACACCTTTATATTCATAATGTAGGTACATAAATGAGAAAGGAATTGCAGCCATATTGTGAGCAGAGTATATCAGGGAAGCCATATTGCAGCACAGTTGTTTACAGTGGAAGAAACACACAATTGTAGATGAGTAAAATTTGTTCAGTGCTTGGACAGTTATGTGGGAGCTGCAGAGCCAATTATGTGAAGAGAAGTGTCTCTAAATCTAGGTGGAATACACACTTTTACTGTCTTCTTCAAACATTTACTGTGAAAATTGTAAGCCTCTTGTGCCAACCAATATTTGATTGTTTTGTCTATTCACGTTATGTTGCTATAAATGATAGAAATGGGAGAAGTGCTCAGAATCTGTAGATTCTGGGTAGTTACTTTAAAATGCAGTAATATTATTCACACATGTATGGTTACCACTACTGCTACCACTTCCAATACATTATAATTGTCAAAGTTAAACCAAGAGATTGACCTAAAAGGCTATGTTCGGATTGTTAGCAAAAAGAAAGTATAGCAGCGTTTCATTTTACTGGGAGCATCAAGATGGCACAATAGCATTTTGATTATCTCTAGACTATTATCAGCTGAATTCTTGATAAAAAATATTGACTGACTCCGACACCAGCAGCACTGTCAAATTATGAAGAAGAATTAGGAACTAAAGTGCACAGCAGTTGCAAACTAAGCATTGTGTACTCTTGGCTCACATCCACTGTAACACACTCTTTTATGCGCTGGCTTTCCCAGGGCTGGCAAGATTAAATTATTTTAAATTGTTTAGTGGTGGTGTGCCGGCTATATTACACTGTACTCATTCATCCATGCTTCCTATCAGACATTGGCCCGCTGCCTTGTCATGTCTGTTGCATAATTAAGTCAAATGGTGATTTATGGACTCTCGTGCAAATGGTGTGATGCTGACCCTCCTCCCAAGCCCTGCCGAGCTGTCAATCACACATCCAATCAGTCACTGTCCTATAAACAGCTTACCAACTTAACCCCGCACTTCATACTTTCTCTGATCATCATGGCTTTGGATTGACTTCAGGCCGTCCAGTGTCCTCGTGGGATTACTTCTTCGAGGAAATGATGCCGAGGCCGGCGTCTTGAAAAAAGATCAGACCTCTCCGATTTCCCGCCCGGTCGCCAATATCGTTGTTCATGGGAGGCTTGATGACGGATAGATGAGAGAGTGAGCGATAGATGAGAGAGACGGATGAAGGGGGTGTGAGATGGAAGAGGGGACACTTGAGATGTGGTCAATATACCCACCAGTGAGGCCAAACACTTTGTGCACTTTTGATTGCCTCTCCCCGCCAGACGATCTTCAAACAGAATCTCCTAATGCAATGTGGGCCTGCTTATTTTTGTTTCTATCCAACTCCCCTTTCTTCCATCTTTTCATGTGCGTTCACTTTTGTGGTCCACCCACTCGTGTCTCATCACCAGAGTCTGTAGGCCCAAGATATCCGCTCACTCTGTGGGAAGCTTTTCAAGTGGCACCCATACTTAATGCTATTTGCTCAAGACGCTAATGATGTTTGTTGTTCCGCAGCTCAATGTAGTTATTAACTCTTTTATAGATTTTCTGTTACTCTCCTGCACTGCTCCGGGGAGGGAATTTTCAAAGTCAAAATGGTCGCCTTGCATGAGCTCATAATTTGTGTGAGGCAAAGTGTAGGAGTGTTTTTAATTACTTTGTATATGCACGCACCACTTTCTGTCTTCCCTGAACTTGCGTACTCCTAATTTGGGCACCTCGGGATTGTTGTCTCCCGCCCACCCTCCTCAGAGCTCCCAAGGACATTCTCCTCCATAGTACACAAAGGATTTCTCAAGAATTAAAGAAGCCTTGACTTTTGATCTGATGGTGTGTTTACTGATGAGCCGGATCCCTGGGTGAAAGATATTTTTTCTTATATGTCAGTCCCAGTTTTTCCATCAGCCTTTGAACTCACCACAGGGTACACACACTGACAATGATTGTGGATTGATTTCACTGTCCATGTCTGCAATACCTATTTCTGTTTTTCCACAAAGATGAAAAAACGTTTCTCACCACACATCGCTCCATCACACCTTTGGTCGATTTTCTGTAATTAGTCCACGCTCATTTCATCTCGGCACATTTTAAAGGTAGAATGTGATAAGGAGCGAAGTAAATGAGGAAGATTTGCAGGCCGTCCTTTCAAGTGAACGTGTGCGCTGCGGGGCTGGTGTCTTAAGAAAGCCTTGTGATCTCAAAACACTCACACGTGCTTTGTAGCCAGCAGGTCCTTGTTGATGGAGCCTGATCATAATGAACAGTATCATGCAGCCAAAGAAATCAAGGCAAAATCTGTAAACAAACACAAACAAACACAAAACTTGGATTATTTTACCAGTTTATGTTTCATTTAAAAAGTCTTCTCAAGAAACTCCAACACCACTATCTTGTTATCTGTGTTATTATCCTTCAACAAAAAGAAGCTGATTGGATTCCTTAGAGCATGTTGCGTTGTAGGGACTCTGTATTCCAGCTAGAGCCAAAGCCTGTATCTTTCCCCGAGCAGCCAGATTACATTTATTTCACGCTGCTTTTCATCCATCCCGCGGAGTCTGGAGTAGGCGACTAAAGAAATGATAGATCATCTCTGCTCTTGAGGCCAAAGTCCCAGCTGTGGACATAGGGAAACATTGCGGTGCATCTCTTCGGTCAATAAACGGACGGGGAACCTGGCCGGGAGCTGGCAAGGTGGGCTGCAGCGTCGGGCCGATCCCAGCTCTGTCCCGGAGGAGGTGGCCCGAGCCTCAAATTAATAGAGCGCTCCCAGTTGATCGGAGAGTTTCATTTGGAGCCGTCACGCTACATAAAGCCCCACAGAAATGAGGTGTGCACTCAGGTCCCCTGCACTTCCCCAGAGTCCCCGAGTAACCTGTGTGATTGGTGCACCTACCTCTGTTCCTTTGTCCCGCCTCACAGAGCTAAACATGCTTTTGACTTACATCTGCTATTGCTGACTCTTTTCTAGTATATTTTATTGACGGACTAACTTTGTGTCAGATTTTACACTAATCCTTGGTCTTTGGCCATTGGCAAAGCCTAACTTACTGTAACCTATAGATATCCAGATAGATACTGAAGATAAAATATAATAGTTCACCTGTTCCATTATTGATTGAACCTTCAGATTGCAGAACATAGATAGGAATACCAATCCTTCTGGTTTCACCTGAAAATTTCTCCCATTTTATAGCTCTTATTTCTGATACAATTGCGTTATTTAGGCCTATTCCAGTAACTCTGGACTTTAAGTGGGGTACGCGTGGACCAGTTATATGCAGGGCTGACACAAGGACATTCTCTTCTCTTCTCTTTCTTTCTCTTAATCATACTCCTAATGCATGCACACCCTCTGGGAGGAAGCCAGAGTACCCGGAGAGAACACATTTTAATAAAGTACATGCAAACTCCATTCATACTAATCAGCTGACCCGACCACAGAGACCATTTACAGAGATAGCAGATTACTTTATTTATATCTATAAAACTTTTGTTGTTTATAAAATTTTACGCTATTTGCCAGTTGAAACGCAAACAAATGATAACAGTGTGCATAATGAAGTTTTGACAGAATCTTTCCCTGTTCGCCTGCACTGCCTCATCAAACACATCACACTGATGCACTGTTTTCAGCTTTTTCCATAAAAAAAAGTTCCCTTCATGTGACACAAGCATGAAATTCTTGTGACAAACGGGCCGAGTGGTGCGCCCTTAAGGCCCGATTTCCTCTTATCATTATCTTTGCAATGGCCCAGATTAGACACAGCTACCGCCTCTGTCACCGCACTGTGCCTGGAAGCAGAGGATTAACACAATGACTAATCACTCAAAAACCGACTGGACACAAAACACAGCCACTACCCCATTCAGTAGTTGGGCACAAAGTCGAGTTGGCAAGGAGTTCTTAGCCGCCGGCATTACGCGGCAAATTTAACAACACACAGAGCTGGAATAACCCTGTCGTTTGAGTCGGGAAGACAATTTGCATAATAGTGGTGGTAGGAGACGTGCAAATGCGATCATTGAAGTGTTTGTTTTCAAAATTGGCTATATTTTGGTAATCTTTTCAAGACATTTTTGCGCTCTCCAAATTCAATTGAAGTTTAGTTACAAAGGCAAACCATAGAAATGAATTGTTGTTTGATGTAATTAGTAATGCATGCACAAAGTGGTAATGAAATATTTCATATTGTCTAAATATTACCCAGTCTAATCCTGTCTTTATTCTTTAAAAACACTTGATGTTTTTAGTCTCTGAAGTCTAGAATAGATCTTGTCTTTCTTTTTGGATTTTCAGTTGTGACTGAATTTTCCAGTATGAACAACAAATAAATAGTCTACTTCCTCATAAAAGAAGTATTGTTTTGATTGACACTAATAACTGTTATTTAGTGGAGATGTTTTACTGTGCAGCAAAGAAATAGAAATCTTCCGTCATGCGTCCATTACACGATGCTCACACAATTTCACTGTGTATATCTCTATTTATCTCTGGGAGCCGAGCGAGGCAAGGCACTAAAAACCAAAATGCCCCTGAAGTAGATACGACCGCAGCCAAAAGCCTTTGTAACACTGTCAAAACAGCGCAAAGGGAATCATTTCTGCAGTTTTAAATTAGTGTAAACAATGGTGACACAACTGCAGGGAATAGGAGCCAGCACTGGTCCAGCTGTTTAGTCAAGGTCAACAAGCCACTTTCTTTTTCTCCCACTTGCATCACCCTTTGGGGATGTTCATGCACTTTCATATACATGCAATTTATTTGTGGAACATAGCGGCTGTATAGAAATCATCTCTGTCTTTGAAGTTCACTCTGCGTTGGATGCCGAAGACGCCTCACAGTGTAGCGCCTTTCACCACGCTGCCGACCCGCTCCATTGATCTCCACTCTAGTAGTATATGGCAAACAATTTAGTTTTTCTCTCACGCTTTCAGTCGTTGGCTCCTCCAGCAGCTCTAAAAATAAGCACAATTTATGAATACTGATCTGCTCCTTCGACTCAAGGTCCTGTTGAGAAAGCTCAAGTATTGGCCTTTCATAGAAGCAATTATTGTTCGATTCAACATAAAAGTGAATATGGACGGAAAGATTGCAGCACAAATCACACCCGTGTCCTTGGGCCTGCCTTTTTCAGCTTCGCTGTTACATGACAGGCATGTCTTTTATTAACGGCCACCCGGTGTTAAAAGGCCTATCTTGTGAAGGACTTTGCTTTGAGTGACCAGGACATTCCTAAGTTCCCTAAGCTCATCTCTGTTACTGTTTTTGGCCAAATACAAGTCCCAAGTTAGTGCCTGCTCCAATTTTAGGTGCCACTTCTCTTTGCCCTGCTTTTAGCACTGAGCTTACAAGTCTTTACTTGTCCATCCCAGGATAACAGTGGCTACAGTATCCTAGGGTGCCCCGCTCCTCTGAACAAAGCCATTTGTTATGAGCACAGTTGAAAGTCTCGAGGCTTGCTCTGACATATTGCCTTGGCTTTTGGCAGAGGCAGTGTCACTTCAAGGTTGTTTAATGGGAGTCTTTTGCCAGATATAGATTGGGCCGACGTGACTGGCTTCAGCACCTGCATCTAGTCAGTGTAGCGTTTCAGAGATGGGCTGATTGTAGCTTATCCCAAGTCCCAAGTAAATATATATCTTGCAAGAAGCTGATAGAGTGTAAATGAGTAATAAGTGACTAGATTGCCGCTGTGTGCGTTTGTGGCAGTATTTATTTCTAGATTTTGCTTACTCTTTGATATTTCCTCTGTTTTGGGTTTTCGCCTCATTCTAGCTCAAGGCTTCCAGAGTTGAGTGAAGATGCAGTGCCGGGGTTATCTGCCTGCATCAGCAAAATCGTATGCAAAACACCCAAACACAAGCATGCAGCCCAGGCAATTTCACATACACGCACACATTAGCTTTGCTGGAATCACTGCATCGTGCATCGTGTATTACAGCCCACATCCATTTTAATCTTTGTGTAATTGCGAAAGTTTTAATTTAGCGATGTAGCGTGTGTCCCAGGGATGACAAGATAATCATATAAGTGTAGGAGAAACTTAAACTAGTGAATATAAATCAGGACCTCCCAGCCAGGCTCTCATTATAGTCCAATCATAATGACCAGGCAGGATTCCTTCTACAGAGTGTGATCATGATAGTCCATCTTCAGCTCAGAGGGAGGCAGATATAGTGAAGTGCCTTCTCAACATGCTCTGCCATCTGCAGCATGTTACTTACTACCAATCTTTTGTAGGTTTGAAGAGGAGACAGAGAGGGACAGTAGAGTCCATAGAAAAGACTGAAAAATAAACTGAAAGAAACGCCATACAAAAACACATAGAATTTGGTCTGCTTTTGTGTGTTCTCCTTTTTTAGACCATAATTTGTCTACAATAATAGGTTATAAACAGTCACTGAAATCAGAATCACAGAGATCAAACCACTAACAAAGCACTGGAAAGATATAGACCATAGAAGCAGTCAGTGTGATCGGACATGCTGATTACTTGACACTGCACATTGTGTGTTGTTTCACAGAAGCATTTTGACATGAATGTTCTCAAAGCAGCTTGACATGAGAGCAGTCACTCTAGCCTATTTCTGACACACATCTCATCATTTTTCCCCACCTTCAAAAGATTACCTTGCATTTCAGTGTTGATTCTTGGCACACCGAAACCATTGATTTGCTGAACAAGGCCACCCCTTTGTGAGCGGCTGCGTCTAGACAAACATATTTACCCGTTTCGCTCAACTGAGAGTCATGCGAAATGGCCTGGCGTCAGAGAGTGTCACCGTCGTTTGCAGTGCGGGCCCAGTGATGCTATCAGAGCTAATCTACTGAGTGGGTTATTGTGCCGGGGGCTGCCAGAGGACACAAGGCTCACTGTTTTAAAGATAGGGACAGTTGTTTAACAGTAAAGGCTGAATAGTTAACTAAAGGCATCTGCAAATGTTTATTGGCAGAAATATTTGATGCGCCCTCAACCACAATGTTTTTCTTTCACTGACCCCGGAACCTGCACATTCAGGTTATTGAATGTTTGCAACGGAAAGGCTTACTCCATCTCTAAATGGATTTGAGGTATTGATTTAAAATAGCTATAAAGCATTACCATCACTGCTGTTTATGGAGCCAGTTTGTTGTTGCTCTGCTTAAAATATGTTCAGTTTCTAGTTCAAGGACATATGTTGAGTGACAGTGAGCAGTTTGCCACATTGTGAATGATGTCTGACAGGTTTGCTTGTTGGTTACTTTGTCTATTTGCAAGATTTCTGACAATTATGAAAGATCAGTGGGCCAAACAAGAATATATTCAGGTGCATAGTTATGCATATAGTTTTTGGTTTGGATCTGAAACACCATCTAGATAATTTAAGGCTGTGAAGAATTTAATACAATTGCATAAATGTGTCTGTTAGCAGACTAGACTAGTGTTGGTAGAGCATCAAGGACCTAGGACTGCAAACTCCACAAACTCCACACACAAGGGGTCAGCAAAGAAGAAGTAATAACTTGCAAACAATATGAGAACTACTGCGAGTTAACTGTGCTCAATGTGACCCAAGCATATCAAGGTATGTCTTAATTAGTCACTGTGATACTATATTCTCTGTAGTACAAGTAACTCATGGGAGGTATGGTCCACCTGGAGTCTGGTTTAATCCTGGTCCCTTTGAGCTCCAGCTGCAGTGCAGTACAGTGCCCCAGTGGCATGACTGCAGTGGATTGCTCTGATGACTGCTTATAATTTGGGACCTGGCCCACCACCTCCACATAATTCACTCTCATTGTTCATTTTCCTGTAGGTCATATTGTCATCTTTTATGGGCTTGGTACACAAATTAAAGTAAAAAATAATCTAGGGGCATTGCATATTTGCACTTTTTCTGACCTCCAACACATGAATAAATAAAGGCGTTGTATGTGCGGCTGAGACAGGATGTGTGGGGTTGCACAGTGTACTGGTGTATGTGTGTGCTGCTGATGGCTCTATTTCCGACTCTATGTCGGTGTGTTCTCATGCACATGTATAGACCCCTTGTGAACGAGTGATTTATGGGCTGTTTTTAATCAGCCAGTAGAAAATGTTATTAGACAGTCTTCTCATGCTACCGACGCCTGCAAATGAGGCAGCCCCTGCTTGCACCCTGGGATAGCCTCCTGTAATTAGTTCTGGGAAGTCACCTGTTACAGGACGAGATTGAGAACTGAGGAGGGTGGGACATGGAAACAGGTCGGAGTGAGAGGGTAACAAACAGACACATAAACAAACTAGGCCTGTGCTGTCGTCCCCGAAAGCAAGGTGTATATCGGCGAAATGGCCCCATACGTCTGCCCCATATGTCTGCCCCATACGTCTGCCCCATACGTCTGCCCCATACGTCTGCCCCATACGTCTGCCACAACTGTCACCAATGGGCACCTTAATCAGACATTGTGTGATTTTCTAAGGGTTTTGATATTGTTAGCAATAATAACGAGCAAATAAGAGACCTCGCCCCCAAACCATGACAAACATGGGAAGGGTCAATTTGACTTTGATTTGTCTGGATGTTTGTGAAAAATGTTTTTGCCAAATTTTGAAAATTCCCTAAAACTACATCCTTCTTTCAGTCTATAGGGGGCACTATAGAGGTAACTGCCATCATATTGGTCAGATGTGTTCAGGGACGGGGGGTCATTAGGTATTTCAGGTTTGAGCTTAATCGGGCAAAGTATGTGCACATTAGAGGCTGTCAAATATACCTGACCTCACAAATTAAATTAAAAATGGCCGACTTCCTGTTTGTTGTAGGGTGGGGTCATAATAATATTTTATGTTGGGTACACTGTGGAGAATCACTGTACCAAGTTTCATTGCTCTCTGCCAAAGTAA
>JAVQKC010154222.1:0-16874 GCA_036025475.1 Philypnodon macrostomus
ACGTATGGGGCAGACATACGGGGCAGACGTACGGGGCAGACGTACGGGGCAGACGTATGGGGTCGTTTTCGCCGATATACACTTTGCTGTCGGGACGACAGCACAGGCCTTGTTATGCATTTGTGGATCGTGAGATTTCAGTGTTTTTTATATTCTTTTAAAATGTTCACCAAATGTGAGGCCATTTAAAGACATGTTTAATAATACTATATTGATTACATTATTTATTCAAGTTAAACCCAATTTCCCAAATTCTCAGTAACTACTGATAGATATTAGTATACTGTTTAGTATCTAGTATCCAATAGATGTGTAGAAAGAGCATCAAAACAAAAAAATACATAGCTTTAAGTTCAGTTTCAGAGTATGGGGTGTTTTCTGAGTTATTAGCAAACATTTATTCCACAGTTGTAAATATGTACAAATCTGGACCTTTTATAACTACACACAATCCCCTTATTTTCATACCTCTAATCTCTCGTTTTTCTTTGAGGAAGCCTTGAGCAGCTCCAGGCTGCGTTTAAGATGGCTCTTCTCACTCTCCAGCTCACGGTTCTCTGCTTCAAGTTGAGCTGCCTTTGCTCCGGCCGACCTATGGTTTTCAGCTGAGCGGCGCAACTCTAAGTTTTCTTGTTCTAGCTGTGAATTGTCCTTCTCTAGAACCTCCAACTGAAATGCCATGTTTTTCAGTGTGTCCAACTTCTTTTTCAGACGACGACCTTCTGCTTCCAAATCCATGTTCTCCTTCTCTAAAGATGACACCTACAAAACATATTAGGTTATAGGTTATATTAAAAATCCAAAGTCAAGATGTCAGCTAAAAAACAAAGCCTCATTTCATTTTGAGGGATTCTTTACACTCCAATTGACCGTAAATATCCCCTCCGTGCTTCAGAGTGCTGAACGTTAAAAACCTGGTAACTCTGAATCAGAAGGATGCTAGCTTGAAACTGAAAGTATTTGGCTACAACTAGCAACACAGAACACATACTTTGTATAGAAAGTGAGCAAACAAAATAAAGAGACTAAAAACTGTTGAAGATAAATGTGTTCATATCGTTATATCATTGGCATTATTGACATCTAGAAGATAAAAGTTACATGGGATGCCTTTAAAAATATATTATATCTTTATATTATTATACCTTTTCACAGGTGATCCCCAAACTAGCCACTTTCTTTTGTAGACTTTCATTTTCCCGCTCAAGCTTCCGCACTTGAATCTCCAACTCCTCTGCCCTCTCTCCCTTCTCCTTCATCACCTCTAGTTCCTTCCCTGTGCATAAAACAAACAGTCATTGGCTGATCATTAGAAGTGTATTAAGTGGTTTGGGAGGTCTTAAAACCACTCACTTAATTGTTTTCTTTCAAACTCCATCTTGTTGAGTTTAGCCGTTGTCTCACAGATGGACTCGTGCAGAACTCGATTTTCCTTTTCCACGTCTTTGACCCGGGCCTCGGCTCCGACCTGACACCTCTGTCTCAGCGATGACACAGTCTGACTGAGGTGCTTGTTCTCCTGCTCCAGACCTTTCATCTACAAGAAAATACAATATAAATACCCTGCCTGGTCACTACCTGAACATACTGAATAACCAGAATAACCAATAGATTTTCTTCCCTGATGACATGGGCATATTCCAAAATGGCAATGCCAGGATTCAATGGGATCAAATTATAAGAGTGGTTCAGGGAGAATGAGACATCATTTTCACACATGGACTGGCCACCACAGAGTCTAAATATAGAATATATATACCGTATTATCTGGACTATAAGTCACACTTTCTTCATAGTTTCAAGTATATATCAGTTTATATATCAAACTATATATCATTTTTATGGTTCGCAAACCTTTACTTTCACACTACCATTTTAAAATGCAGACTATCAGACTTTCCGTGAAGTTCTCGCTGCCGTCGCTGTGACAACGGGGGCGTGTCTCAGGAAGAGGGCGTTGTTTTGTTTCATGTGGAAAAATGCTTTAAATTTAGCGGCTTGTTTTACAGTTAAAATTGACAGATATAATCACAAAACTAGCGTAGATTTTAAAGAGAGATGGTAGTAATGATATAAAGTTATACAGAAAGGATAATGCACTGTTTAGGGGCTGTTTATGTCTCTATATTATCACGTATTGGGAAACTATTGGCTACACAGGAGCTGGCTGCTGTAGCGGAGGATAAAGCACATAAACACGTCTGATGTATTTAACCCTTTGAGATCTGATTTACTCGTTTCTTTGTGTCTGTAGACGTCTGCGCAGGTGTGTCTGTAGACATCTGCGCAGGTGTGTCTGTTCTTGGTCTTGTATTTTGTGAAGTGTGACTGATGCAACTTATACTCGGGAGCGAGTGTTTTATAGGGTATAGGTATCAAATAGTGTCAAAATAGTAAATGAAAAGCACATCTTTGTAAATAACTTATAAGCTATAATTTGCGTCACATTTAAATCTGTAGTCTGCCAGATACTTTATTAATTTGATTTCACAAGCTTCTTCTTGTGCAGATCCTACTTTCTGAATTTTCACATTATACAAGTACACGGTATAGATAATAAATTATGTACCTGGCGCTCCGAATTCTCTCTAAGCGTCTCTAGTGTTTTTTCCAGTAAAGCCTTCTCCTTCATCAGGTCCGTGCTGAGGGACTCGGAGCTCCGCAGTGAGTCTTTGTCTGCGATCAGCTCACTCTCCAGCTGCTCCAACTGAATACAACAACATACATGAAGCTCTGTCCATTCTATTTGATCCACATTTTTGTATTATATATTCTCATAACTAGGGGTGTGTGCAATATGGCGCTAAAAATCGTATCATGATATGAAGTTATGACAATCTGCTAATCTGAGAAGATCGTTGAATCATGCTACAGTGCATTCATTTAAGCTCTGTTCTTCACCGTCATTTTACCTGTAACAATGTCAGTCTTCATATTAAGAAAAAAATGATGAACATTGGATGTGGACTGGATTTATTTTTATTTTTTTATATTGCCTACTTATAATTGGTTGGTCATAATTTAAACCCCCAGTCACATACTGCTTTTAATGTTTGAGTCACAAGTTGCATCACATTTGAATAACTTTTATGTTGGACCAAAAGTCTTGAGAGCCATAAATTTTCCACTCGGATTTACTCTTTGTGAGGCAAAACACAATTTAAAGCTTTTTATTCACAGAGCTCAGAGCCCAGCTTATACTTCTGAAAATAGCTGAGCGACTTCTCCAGGCGAGGGGCGTTTGGGTGTCAAAGATGGGAGAAAGAAGAGCCAGAGTCGGGCAGCTGGGATTTATAGCTTTGCCTTTATGCCACACAGGCCCCTTCAATGTGCCCTCTTCTTCCTCTTATCCCCTTTTCTTTACTCTGACACTGGGTGAAAAGATCTCAAACCCACTGGCAGCATGATATATTAGAGGAGTGATGGCCAAAAGTGTAAATCTTTGGGGGTAACTCAGATGGGATGAGGTCATAGCTTTTGATCACAGCTCCCGGGGAAACACCGACGACATAGGCTAAGTGTGTGGGATATATTAAAGCTGTAGTCCTTAAGTTTCCTAGTTTTGGGGGAAAATTTTAAAATGCTTTATCTGACCCCGTTTGACGATATAAAGTAAAGTAGGTAATCTGTCATAACTATCATTTTACTTTAGTCCCTTCAGGCCTCTACAGCAGTGTCAGATCAGACTTGGGTGGGTGACTGTGGGTTACCATTTTGACCAGTACTAGTACTACAGACTACAGATGACATACTTTACATCATTGAACAGGGTCAGATAGTCAATTTTAACTTACAGGCTACAACTTTAAGACAAAGTAAGGCACCTTGACATTTGCTTTTTCTGGAGAGAGTTATTTAAAAGGTTCAATAATAATGTCCTGTATTATATTTCTTACCTTCTGTTTTAGTGCCTGGTTTTCCTGGTTTGCTTTGGCCAGTTTAGCAGTAGGGTCCTCTCCGGCCGCCCCCCTGAGCTCCTCCACTGTCTTCAGCAGAGCCTGGTTGTCCTTCTCCAGTTTGAGCAGGCGGCTGGAAGTGAGTTCATTCACCTCCTCTCCCAGTGACTTCTGTGGGGCTGTGGTAAAACAATCAAAACAATACAATGAGGTGAATGGTGCCAGTAGAAAAAAACAAAATAAACACAAATCCAATAGACTTACAACAAGGGCTTAATGCAATTGTAAATTAAACAGTCCCTTTGAGTAAAGTATCTATCCAGATCTGCATAGTAAGCCTCTTACACGTACGAAGACAATCCTTAAAAAGTTGCTGAATATTAACTATAGGTCTTAAAAAGGTGTACTCTGTAAGTTTCCTAAAGTAAAAATTAGTAGTTAAAAGTTAGTTAAAATGTATAAAAATGCTTTAGCCGACCCTGTACAATAAAGTAGGTAATCTGTCATAATTATTATTTTACTTTAGTCCCTCCCCTGGCCTCTAGACTACAGACGACCTACTTAACAGCATAGAACAGAGTCTGGTATTTACTTTTTTCTTTATTGAGGAAACTTACAGACTACACCTTTAAACAAAACACAATACAACTGAGATGATGCCTATAGGTCTAAACCCAGTGACATAAACCTATTGTTTTTAATGAATGCTTAGTTGGCCGATTACTGGATTTAACTTACATCCCATTTGACTTAGCTCCTATGATAGTATTATACTTGAGTGCTTACCATCAGTGTGGTCTGGTGTCTTGGCCAGCTGCTCGAGCTCCCAGCCGAGGTGCAGAGACTCGTCCATGCTCTGCTTCTGAGCCATCTCCAAAACCAGGTTCTCCTCCAACAACTCCTCCATACGCTTACGGTCCAAGTCACGCTCCTAAGCGTAACAAAGATATTGATTTTTACTACAAGTTATATCACACTCTTGTCTCTAAACTACCACATCTGTTCCTTTGTGGCTTAACAAATAACCAATATATGTCAGAACAAAAACAATATTTGAAGTTCAAAATAATAAAAAAAATCATACATATGTAAAAAAAATAAAAATAAAGTAACATTCAAGCTCAAAATCTACATTCACACAATACAAAAACTTGAATAGTAATCTAAACCAAATAAAAACTATTTGCACAAACCAATAAGAGCTGACTAAAATTATGTAAAAATCTCTTACCATTTCCAAATCATGAAACTTTGATTTAAGTTGCAGATTTTCCTTCTCCAACAGATGAAGTTTATCAGCCCGACTCCTGCTCGTGTCCAGCTGTTCCTCCAACATGTTCTTGGTCTCCAGCAAAATTTGATTGTCTTCTTTCAACTCCTAAACATCCACATTATACATTTTTTTTATCATTTGTTGCCATGAAAAGTGTTGTGGGCATACTTATGACTGCTAATGTATACCTCAACTCTGGCCTTATAAAACTCAATGTCATGAAGTCTCTCCTTGTATCGACCCAGCTCACTCTCCAGTTTGTCGACTCGAATGGCTTTCTCTCTGAGCGCGTCCAATTCATCGCGGTAGGCTCGGGCTGACCGGGCGTCCGACATCAGCTGGTAGCTCTGTGTAAGAGAACACATATTTTTTTCTGTATTTCTGTAAAATATGTGGAAAATGAAAACTGTTTATGACACAGTTCTAATACAGCATATCGTGAAAGTAGGATGATAGTAATATTTATAGGTTATATGGCATTTTTAGGAGCATTCTGTAATTTCACCCCTTTTTGTGACTAGTATATCCAGCAGAGAAGTAAGAATCTAAATTTATAGTAAGAAATGCAGGCTTATAATTAGGTCTTTTTAAGGCCATTTTTGTTTGTGTGAAGTTTGCAGAGTTTTAATTTTTAATTTCTTTTTAGCCAATGTCCTACTTTCATGGACAAAATAAAAAAATATATAAAAATGTGTAAATAAGTCAGTGGGTTGATGACTTTGTATTTTTGATAATTGTGCTAATCATTGTAACAAACAGCTTTACATGGCTTTACATACACAGGCCCCTTATACAGTATTCATGGACTCATCAACCTTGTTTATGTAGTTAGGAGCCACCAGGCCGCCATCCTCCCACTCCAAATCAAAAGTCATGAGAGGTTACTGCCGGACTAAACATAGCTCTAATAGCCCATAATGAGCTAAAGCACAAGCTAGCTTGATTAAAGCCTGGCATCGCTGTAGAAACAAAGAGCTTAGAGAGCGGAGGGAGGAGCAGGTGGTTGTGTTGTGCGTGCGTGAAGCATTTTGTCACCTCCGTTTGTAGCTTCTTGAGTTCAGCCTCCATGTTCTCCAGTTCCTGTCTGGTGTCCAAAAGCTGCTCACTCTTCTCCTCTCTAAAACAGAACAAAGAGAAAAAAGATTGAACAAAAACCAAACTAGTTCTGCACAATGTATCACAAAATTATTGTTATTGAAATGCTAACAAATGCCATATCGGTATCATGAAAATATAAATGCAGTTTCCAAAACACCATGGTCTTTGTTACAGCCTTGAAGAAAAATGTGTTGTGAATACATACATCTAATTAAAAGTGAAATACATTTTATTCATGATTTTTTTACTTCAGTTTTAAGTTTTTTAAGTGATTTTGAGACAATTTGATCAACGTTTCTAATTAAAATTGCGTCAAAATATATTGCACAAACATCCATTTCACAATCATCCAAGAAGACAGTTATAGTTTCTATGTATCAAATGCACCAACAGGCAGATATTTCTTTTTAGTAACTCACTTGAGGAACACCTGAGGTAACATCAATGAACTTGAAGGCACTTGAAGGCACAGATCAACCCACTAACCTAGTTTCTTTATTTGGCATGACATACTGTGTTTGTATGTTTTGAGTGTCTGGCTTTAAGCTACCAATAAGCAACACAGACTTCTCAACAAATGCCTACAGTAGATAAACATGCAAGATAAGAAAAAGCATTTTTTACAGAGATTTTTTTTTAAATTGAGACAAATTCAACTATCGGAAGGAGTTTAATATAAAGCAGATAAAATACTGTGCAAAGGTTTAAGGCATGTGCATTTTTGGGATTTTCACAGCATCTTTTCGTTCTGCATCTTTAATAGGGCTGAGAACCTCGTGGCCTAATATTTTAATTACAATATATAATGGTTTTTGAAGGTATACAGTAGACAGTATTTAAACGGTATTCCAATGAATGGATAATTTTTTGTTATGAAATACAGTTAAATTAATAATTAGAACGGCGAATACTTCAACATTATCTCACAAATAAAATAAAACTAAATGTAAGTACTGCCAGATTTTATTTTTGTGAAACATACAAAATGTTATAAATTCTGACATACAGTACCGATACAGCAGCTTGCAATACCAACACAGTATCTGTTTTGGCAAAAAAAACAAAACCTGGTCTCAACATCACTGAATCTGTCTGGGATTAGCATGAAGATATAGCCTACAATCACTGATGAAATAGTGTGAAGAATCTGCTTCTACACAAATGCAAGTCTGCCTGTAACATTTGAACAGTACTGTCTTGGAGAGAGCAAATCCTATGGCCAGTTGTGCAGCAGGAGAATGTTTGACAGTGCTTTGAAGTGAAGGGTCTGCATTCCTGAAATGCTGCACACTCTCTCTCTCTCTTGCTCATGTGTGTGTTTTTGTTTGTGTGTTTGTGTGAGACCGCTCGGCTGAACATCTGATGGCCTATTTGATTACAGCTCCCGGGAGGCTGGAGTGCATTTCAATAAGGAAAAGCCATCATTCTATTGTTTTGGAGTTTAATAACTTTGGGATGAAGTTGATATGCAGACAGGATGCTCAATCATTTGTGTGTAGCACCCGTTAACCTAATTCTACCTCTTGTTGCTCTGAACCTATTTTACACCTGTCAGCTCCAGCCAATGGCACATGATAGATGCTTTAAAGACATTTCATAATGATTTACTGTGTACACATCTGTACCTGAAAACACAGACATTTGTATGCATTGCTATATTGGAAACACCATTGTTCTATAGTGTTGACTGTTGTCCTCTACACCATTATGTTTGATCTTTGGCCTATTCTCAGTAAAGCCTTTAGTAAATCTAGTTGAATTATTTTTTTTGTCAATTAAAACTGTTAATAAACTAAGGATTAAGTATTGCAGTATGTCAAATCTACATGATTTTTGTTGAGGGAATAGTTTTCCCAATTACACTCAAAGTACAGCAACTGTCATATAGTTTCTAATGTATTATTGGGCTATAAACAGCTAAAAGCCTAAATGTATAAAAATGTTTGACGACAGTAGCATTTTAAAGATTATTACCAGAGAACTATGGGAACAATGACCCATACCCCTCGGCTAAAACCTCTATTTAAGACACACACGCGAACAACCAACGGCACAGGCCAATGCAAGCACAACTCTATTGAACGCACATTTGCACCAAACTACAAAGAGTCCTCTTTTAGTCCATATGAAAACAGTCATTAAACTACAACAAAACGGGGACAAAGAGTCTGTTTTAGCCGTTCTTCTGGACGACCACACGACACAACACATAAACAATACCATAGCAACCAACACACTAACTATAATCTTATTCTAGGTCTATGAAGTATGAAGGGAGTGAACAGATTAACATAAACCTTTACAATATAGAAACTGATCCGAGTGACAATATATATATTAGAAATTAAAAATAGCAAGATACACAACTAAATGCTGATCATGAGATGCAGCACTCCAACCTACAGTTAACTAACTAACTAACTAACTAACTAACTAACTAACTAACTAACTAACTAACTAACATTAAGGTTAGCCGTCACTTACATTGCCATTGTGACAAAGGGCACAGAATAAACAGGCAGAAAGGAAATTGCACACTCCCTTTACAATGGCTATTAATCATTGTAGAAAAAAATAAATTGAGGTAAAAGTTGAGGTTAAAGTTGTGGAACTGTTTTGATGGCCATATAAAAGTGTCTAAATAACTTATTGACTCACATTTACATTTTTTGGTACGTTTTATTCTCTGAAATAGACGATATCCCTAGTAAATGTAGGTGTGATGTAACAGCAGTCGTGGGTCATGAGGGAAGGAAACAGAGTGAATAATATTTGTCCTGAGTGACTTCATTGTTGCAGGTGTCCGGTTTTTATCATGAACTAGACACACTCAAAGTTGACTCAAAGTGACATCATTTACAAAGTAGACCTCGAGTTCCCTTTTTGAATCACTGCAGTGTTTGTTTCTTTTGACCCGCTGACCTCTTGAATTTTCCTGTTTACTTCAGGCTCACTTTAAATAATGATTTATTGGGCTGTGATAAGGCACTCACAGTTCCTGGCGCAGGCGTCTGATGCGAGCCTTGGCGTCTGCAAGCTCCACGGAGAGGTGCTGTCGGCTCTCAGTCCGCCTCATACTCGGGGAGTCGTTGGGTGACTGGGCCGGACCAGGGGCCAATGGAGACAACTGTACACAGTCCCTTTCCTGGGTCAGCTCAACTATTGTCTGCAAAAAAAAGTCAAAGAATGGGACAGATGTAATGTCCATGACCATTCAGTAACAAAAATGCTTTAGCAATAGCAGCAATTAAAGGTTTTAAATGGGTTGTTGGATATCTAGTTAGTTAGCTAGTTGTAGTTAAAGCTGTAGTATAATTGTTTAAACATTTTAAATATTCTTGACCAATAGTAGTGGAGTTATATTTTAGTCCCTCCCCTGGCCTCTATAGCAACATCAAATCTGAGATTCTGAGTTGATTTTGCTGTAAGTAAAATAATAATCATGACACATCACCTACTTTAACATTAAACAGCCCAGATTAGAGCTTTATAATCTAGTTACTAACATATAGAATAAGAATTAGATGTTCTAAAACTTCACAGCCAGATATAGAAAATGTATTCTGGATTTGGACATTGGAAATTCTGGTTTTATTAATAAAGTTAGGGATTGTTGTGAAGACAAAACATTACTATTTCTGAACCATGCTCGGGGCAACTGCATGCACTGTCCCACACACAGCCAATCCTGATCTGATGCCCGTGAAAGGAAATGGGATTTTAATTGCGAGCGGCTGTAGTGATAGTCTGGAGGCTATTAAAACCCCTGACACACAAAGTTGGGTTGTATCAGTCCTGGGCATCTGCTGCAACCCACTGAGTTGGAAACGAATGTAATGACGCATTCACTGCATTAAAAGAGACATAGTCCTTATCCATGACAAAGTTAACAGTCTCAACCCTTCCTTCCTGAGGCGGCTCTACTGCGGTTATGGCAAATAAAAAGAATGTTTCCACATCACCCTCATAAAGCAGAACATTCATTTTATTAGGTTACATTATATGTTTAATAGACATGCGTAAATGGAGTATTTTCTTAATTGTCTTCTTTATAGTCTGTGTTGGGTACAATTAATGTAATTTTAAAAAATCAGCTTTACAGTCATCTTTACCTCTAGTTGAGTGTCCCTATCATCCACCAAGCGCTTGAGGTGAAAAGCCAGGTTTCGAGAAAGGCCGTCTAAGTCCTCAGCGGGCACTTCGCCACTCTCCAACCACTGCAGGTCCACTACATTTTCCTGATTATGAGTCACCTATAAATACAGCACAATTACATTAGACTATTAGGATATTTTATATATTATGTGTGATAACAAGGCAGAGACAAAAATAATATTCAATAACCATGTTGAATATTGCAATATTTCAAGTTCAATTCAGCAGAAATAGTTACTCCTAATAGTTACTAATATTGACTAGTTAAAATTGTTTCAAAATCAAAACTTAAGACTAAACAAGGACTAAAGCTAGGCCAAAGTAGGACTAAATTAAGGAAATCATTACTACATTGCTTTTCAAGGTTCTAACAGTGTAAATCTATGTCACATTAAAAACCATGGCATTATTCCAATATATTTAGATTTTTGTGATAGTGATAATTAATTTGCATTTGCCCTATTTCATAATACACATTTGAAGATAACATAATAAAAGATACCTCTTGGATGTGGGATGCGATGGCAGCTTTAGTGTCAAAATCCAAAGTCTGGATACGGTCAATATATTCCTCCTTCTTTTCACACTGTGGCAAAAAAAACAACACACCCAGACAAAGAGTAATGAAATATACAGTACTGTGGGCTTTTAAGGTAATATTTACTGATGTATTCTTGTTTGTGCACAATGGGGCAGTAACTCAAATGAATGTAACTAATAGTCTTTTATACACACACAATAGAGCTGGTGAAGGGTCATTGCAGCTGTTAAAAATGCACTAAAATACAACCTGAATGGAGGCTTTGTCCCTACACAGGAAATCTTATCAATGCCACCCATTAACCAGCATTAGCTTTGTGTTAAACTCATTTAGTTTTATCACAGGCAGCAAACTAAATTCTTCCAAAATGTCATTAACCAATTAAACTCATCATAAATCTGGTTAAAGCACAAGATCAGTTGTGTGTGTTAGCAGGTTCTGAAATGCTCAGAGCAGCCCGTCACACACCAACAACGACGCCATGATCAAAACTTTAGCTGCATGTGCATGACTAAAATGAAATGACTTTCTGCCATGTATTTATCCATTTGTGTACCTAATAATGTGACCAGAGAGGTGTCTTTACCTGGACAGCACAGCCTAATAGCAGCAGCAATAATTTCTTCATTTCATCCAGGCCTTGCTCTGAAAAAAAAGACACCACAGAAACATTTGAAATATTTTATTATGTCTGGATGAACATAAGACAAACTAGTGAAGTGGTTCGAATCCCACCCCGACCTGTGCATAATGCCATTGTGTCCTTGGGCAAGACAATTCACCCACATTACAGAGGAATGAAAGAGTGATCTCTGCATTTGGAGGTGGTCGGAGAGGCTGTTGTCGTGGAATGGTTGCCACGTCTCTGTCAGGGTGCCCCAGGGTAGCTGTTGGTTACAGTTGTAGTTGACCACAACCAGTGTGTGATTGTGGCGTGAATGAATAATGGACTCAAATGTAAGCACTTTGAGAAAGAGTTGAGGCCATGTAAAGCGAAATATAATCTAATACATTATTACTATTATTGTTAATCAGGCTGGTTATTAAAATAAAGGTTAAACAGTCTTTCTAGAGGGTGGGATATATAATGTAGTGAAATATTTTATGAGGATTGTATTAATCCACAACTCAACACTAGTTTGTCAGTGCCAGGATTTGCAGCGTGAATTTCCAGTAGTGCTCCACATGTTGGGGCATATTGTCAAAAATGTTGAAAGCCCAAAAACAGCTGCTACCAACAGGCCTGAGCTCATCCAAGGATCGGAGGCTCACACTAAACCAGTAGGTGTGTTTTTGAAGTGGTGATACGGTTTAGGAAAGGTGTGTGACTGTGCATGTTCCCGTTTTATTGTGCATTTCGTATAAGCCTGTTCATTATAAAGCCCAGGGGGTAGCAAGTGCTAACACCGAAAATAAATCCAGATTAGTGACAGCCTCTGTGTGCAAGGTGTGCTTCAGTGCAAAACACAAAAATGCTCAAGTCAACAGTCTTGCCATTTTGATGAATAAAGAGCTATGAGTTTGATCTCAAATGTATGCTATAGATACTAGTGTTTATGTTCTTCATATAGAAGAATGACCTAATGGAAAATAATTAAGGCATATTTCAACAAACAGGGTTTGAATTATAAATGTTTGCAGTGGCAGCAATTGACAAAATGTCAAAATAGTCTCTTATTGACAGACCTTCAATTTTACACAATTCGCAAAAGATTTCAATCAATTTTTATGGATTTTTTCAAATCAATAAAAACGAGCAAGCTGATGTCTTATTGAACCCCGGGTCCTTTTGTGTGATTACATTAACGAAGTACCAATTTAATATTTATACTACAGACACCATGTTAAATTAACAATGAAATGAAACAATGAACATTTACTTTTGCCCTCAGTCCCTGACCTGGAAGTGATAGTGATTGTAGTGATATGTTGATGTCAATAGATATATTCTAGGTGTTGATTGTTATGAACAATTATCCATTGCTTGTTGTATTTGCAGATATCTTGATAATGTGTGGGATTTTGCCAATTACATGAGCCAAAGAAAGTCAAAAGACGTTCACTCATCACCACATGCTTCCTGAATAGACATAAATGTACTAAGCATAAGCCACTTTGAGCAGTAAGAACAGGAATGGCTGATAAAAATGTCTTTCTTTGCTGCAGGGCTTAGCAGAACTTTAAAGACGCCATAGGAACCAATTCCTTCAATTTCAAGGAAGGGATTTAGCTCTGGCAAATCTAACGCAGCAATGTAGAGAAGATAAGGGACTGTAGTTGGATAAATAATTTATAAAGTGAGGAGAGGTAGATAAAAGCCACGAGACAATGGTAGAAGAGCCCCACAGAGCAGAGCAGCGCACACACACACATAGGGTATATACAAGTGGAGGAGACTAAAGAAGGGAGCAAGGAGGCGAGGATGAAAATAGACAATGAAAAAAGCCTCTAGCAGCAACAGACACAAGGAGGCTTCAAGGAGGCACTTCCCTTAGCTCTGCTGCCATGGACCACTCATCATTTCCTTTACACGACATCCAGTACATTCAATATTTTCTATCACTGACCAATATTTTATTCCCAAATTTGCTAGCCATTTAGGATTCTTACTAGCCACGGTTGTATGTAACAAAAAGAGAGTTTTTTTCAAAGTTTACTTCAGTAGAAGACATTCAGTAAAACTACTTGCTTTTATGAAATTTGAGCCTCAATGTAAGGCTCTGTCAATGGCCAATCATGTATTACTCCAAATCCTAATAAAACTAGACATTAACTAGGACTAGGACATTAACTACTTTTCTAAGCACTGGTCTAGTTAAAATATAAAATGTAACGGTCCAGTGTGGATAGGACTGAATGGATTACTGGCCTGAACAGAGGTCCACTCATTTAGCAGCTTGGCTAGTGTTAGAGTCAAGCTATGCTGCATATATTTATTCTTTGCACTATGCCATCCCACCCCCCCACCCCCAACATTGTCTGTCTGCCCAGTGAGCGTTAGTGTTTATTAGTCAACGTGACACCCATAGTCTCCATAGAGTCCTTCATCCCATTAAGCAGGAAACAAGAGGTCATGAGGACACTGACTAAACCTATACTTCCTGCTCGGCCATTGTTACTCTAGATTTGAGGATGTGACAAGATGTTATAGTCAGATGTAATAAAATAAAATAAAATAAAAGCCAATAGTTTTTTGATTATATGTGTAACTGTATCCACTAAAACTGTCTCCCCATGCCTGCTGAATAATATTTAACCTATGACTTTAGCAATGACAAAGCAATATGCATTTTAGGTCAGTGCTGAGTCGTTTGAAAGATGCACAGTCCTATTAGATCATAGCCAGACATGTAACACTATAACCACAATAGACACTTGACTGTCTAAGATAGCAATCAACACTATCTGAAATATGGAAATACAATCTTTTCTTTTACATAGAACAAAAATATCAATGGCCCTTTGTGAAAACACTGTGTATACACTTAGCCTATATCTGTGAGTGTTGTGGGTTGTTTGAGTAGGTGAATATTGATTGACAGGTTTTGCATTGTTTAGCCTGTGTGGGTACAAGAAAAGAAAATACAGAATAGCTCCTATATTTTCAGCTTGATACAATTTTGTTTTAAGTGGCTCCCTTATGTTTGTAAAGAATATATTCATGTCAACAGTAAACAATATAACCAATAAATTGATTGTTGGCTAAAGATGTCCCATTATAATTTTTTCATCCCTGATACAATCGTCACACATACTTTTTTGGGGCATGGTATCAGATCAGAGCATGGATTTAAGTACCAGCCAAAAATGAGAAGCTTCCATGACCAATGTTTACTCCTAGGTATACTCCAAAAACATAAATATATTTGCTTGGCAACTGGCAATAAACCTATGCAAATAAAATAGACGCAAAGGTACGTGCAATCTTCCAGTAATCCAGTTTTTGTTTCTTTGAGAATCACAAAGCAACTAAACACACTAAATCTGTTGAAAGTGATATTAAACTAAAGCAATTTAAAAAAGACTTTCTTGAAGATCAACCGAGATTATGTGTAATATTTCACAGCAGCACGGAATAAACAAAGCAATGACAGTGTATACCAGATGCACACTATTTGCCTGTTTGAGCGAATAAGAGATTCAGTGTCTGTGGGCTTGGTGCATGTGTATACAAAACAGGGTTAAGTCAGGCCTGGGGGGCACTACGGACCGTTCCCACATTGAACTGTTTTGGAGACGACCCTCCCCCATCCACAAACATGCACAAGCAGTCGCCCCCTGCCCCTTAATGGGAGCATAATAAAAGCCACATGGCCAATGACTTTCAGCTGGCAGTTACTGAGCCACAAGAGGCAGACTCTAGATCCACTGGTCTGACTAGTGATTATCTGTCCCAAAAATGGAAGAAAAAATGTGAAGTGACGAAAGAGATGCTTTTGGCGTTTGCTCAAAGCTAGCCCTAATGTCTGAGCAAGAAGCTTAAATTAATGTTTGTTCATTTGTCATTAAATATTTTCATTCAGCCTCAGAGTTCTTCTGTTTACCTATTGTGTCACAGACAGTGCAGTGTAATTACAGAAATACAGAAAACCCATAGAAATGTGCTGAAAGCCACACTATAATGACAATGGCAGTGGTGAGACATGAAGTCAGTTTTGTCCCGTAAAGGTACACAGTAGTGAAGAGGTGATGATATGCTGTGAAGGATGCTATTATTACTGCTACCACAACGCCCATGTTTTTTATGTCTTGAAATTAACTGGACTATAACAAAAACAAAACTCACCTGATAACGGGTTTCGGCCAAGAACCAGCACGTTTGGTAAAGGCATCATCACCAGCTGCTGTAGACTCTCCTGTCAAGCAGAAATAAGTATTGTTAAAATCATATTGCATACTAATAAATATTTAGTCACTTGCAGAAACGTGCTTTAGCAATACAGTAATTATCTGATAGTCAAGGGTTTGTTTACTTATACTGGTTTAACCAAAGGGTTGTCTAATTTTACATGACAATCACAACAGCTATGAATCAGCGGACCACCATTCATAACATGCCTGCAGACATAGACACAAATGTTCAAATAGACAGGGATGGGCAAGATCCAAGAAAATGTGTGGAACAGTCTGGTGTGAACAAGTCGTCTGGTTTAAAAACAGGAAATGCCAAAAAGCTCCTAAAAGCTGATGATGCACTGGGCAGCCTGCCAAAAATATTTCATAGCTCTATCCTACAACAGCACAAAACCGACATGTCAAGCAGAAGAAACAGGCTGCGCTACCTTGAATATTTGATGAATCTACCTGATGGCCCCGTGCCATTTGAACTCATCTGACCCTACGCTTTATCGGGTCTAGGCATGTTACTGCTGAGGTCATTAAAATAGGCTTATATATATGTGAAGGGTTTTGAGAGAGACCCTTATCATCAGAGCCATCTGTCCAATACATATTGCATTACCTCACTGTGAAGATAAAAGAGGCAGAAAATGTGTGCTGGATTTATGCAGACATTTAGTCCAAAGGTTTAACTCACACACAAATAAAATGATTTAGGTTGACCAAGCTGTGTTTCTCCATCATTGTATGGATTCATTTGTATATATTTGGTGTGCGTTTGCTGTTTAATCACAAATGTATTGTAAACCATCTCTGTTCTGTATCTTTTGTTATCAGGGGTCTGCAGCGGAGGAAAAGGCAACAATGTTTCTGTGGATAACCCTTGTGTACATACATGTACAAAAACGAGATTTAAAGTGTCATTAGTAATGTTATCAATGACACCATGAAAACATGTTTATGTTTATGTTTATGTTTATTTTTTCAAATGGGACAGTGCACATTAATAAACATGTGTACATTAGTCCAACATGTAAATGTACCAGAATTAGCCACACGGCTAATTTTCATC